>CAOKYR010000359.1:0-20133 GCA_948473455.1 Teleiodes luculella | reverse complement strand
AACCAGAAACAAAAAAGTTCAAAATGGCGGCCATTTTTTCCAATTTTGATGTCAGATTTGTCATCGGAGTCCACTGGGGACCCCAGATATCGATTTTGCAAGCAATCGGACCAGAAACAAAAAAGTTCAAAATGGCGGCCATTTTTTGCAATTCTCATGTCAGATTCGTCATCGGAGTCCACTGGGGACCCTAGATATCGATTTTGGAAACAATCGGACCAGAAACAAAAAAGTTCAAAATGGCGGCCATTTTTTGCAATTCAGACGTCAGATTCGTCATTGGAGTCCACTGGGGACCCCAGATATCGATTATGGAAGCAATCGGACCAGAAACAAAAAAGTTCAAAATGGCGGCCATTTTTTTCAATTTTGATGTCAGATTCGTCATCGGAGTCCACTGGGGACCCCAGATATCGATTTTGGAAGCAATCGGACCAGAAACAAAAAAGTTTAAAATGGCAGCCATTTTTTTTAATTCTGATGTCAGATTCGTCATCGGAGTCCACTGGGGACCCCAGATATCGATTTTGCAAGCAATCGGACCAGAAACAAAAAAGTTCAAAATGGCGGCCATTTTTTGCAATTCTCATGTCAGATTCGTCATCGGAGTCCACTGGGGACCCTAGATATCGATTTTGGAAACAATCGGACCAGAAACAAAAAAGTTCAAAATGGCGGCCATTTTTTGCAATTCAGACGTCAGATTCGTCATTGGAGTCCACTGGGGACCCCAGATATCGATTATGGAAGCAATCGGACCAGAAACAAAAAAGTTCAAAATGGCGGCCATTTTTTTCAATTTTGATGTCAGATTCGTCATCGGAGTCCACTGGGGACCCCAGATATCGATTTTGGAAGCAATCGGACCAGAAACAAAAAAGTTCAAAATGGCGGCCATTTTTGCAATTCAGACGTCAGATTCGTCATTGGAGTCCACTGGGGACCCCAGATATCGATTTTGGAAGCAATCGGACCAGAAACAAAAAAGTTCAAAATGGCGGCCATTTTTTCCAATTTTGATGTCAGATTCGTCATCGGAGTCCACTGGGGACCCCAGATATCGATTTTGGAAGCAATCGGACCAGAAACAAAAAAGTTCAAAATGGCGGCCATTTTATGCAATTCATATTATTATGTCAGATTCGTCATTGGAGTCCACTGGGGACCCCAGATATCGATTTTGGAAGCAATCGGACCAGAAACAAAAAAGTTCAAAATGGCGGCCATTTTTTGAAAATCAGATGTCAGATTCGTCATTGGAGTCCACTGGGGACCCCAGATATCGATTTTGAAAGCAATCGGACCAGAAACAAAAAAAATCTATATCTACCACGAGATTTCGTATAAACTAAAAAAAAACTAAACCCAAGCCATCGATAAACCAATTATCGATATTGGCAACACTAGTCTATTCCCTCGCCCCCCTCTGCCCGCTCCACCCGACCGGCAGAATTCTGCCGGTCATAACGTGTGTGAGCCGGCAGACGACTGAAAATTTGAGTCCGTGTGAATGAAACAGGGGTTTTGTATGAAACCGAACGCGGCAGAATTTGCGCGACCGAATTTCTGCCGCTCACGACTCACAAAATTACGCTCGTGTGGCCTCACCCTTACATAACAAACGACATGCTCGAGCGGCTGCTGCGAGCGAACTGGCGCGATTGGAGTGACGATTCCACACAGACGGTCAGTTTGGCGCGACGCGCCGCCCAGCGCCACGCTGGATTATGGTAGCCCCGGAAAATTTCCGTGGCGCGCCGTCAGTTAAAACTCTGGCGTGGCGATTCGGCACAGACGATCAAATTTTGGAGCGACGCCGCGGTTTTAAGTCAGAACTGACGCGCAAAACTGACCGTCTGTGGCCACCTTTAGGGGGCCAAATGAAGTAGTAGAACAAAAATGCTTGCATTAACCCCGCACAAAATCTATGGAGAAAGTCATTCGGTCCATATGGTTTAGTTTGAGAAATTAATATAGCTAAATAGCAATAGATAATACATTGACCTTGAAATTTGATTCTCTAATTGAATTTTGAATTTTGATAACTCATCAAAAAAACGCTTTCTTATCTTTCGCCTTTTATTTTTAAAACCAGTTGTTGAATAACCCACTCTTGAATAACATTTTACAAATTTTCGCTTACACTTACACACGTTAGGAGCCCCTGTAGCCAGGGGCCCCGTATCATTGATACGGCTGATAAGGCGGTAGGTAGCTACATGCAACTACCACTAGCTTGAGAGTCAAGAGGAAACCAGAAAAAGCATCCAAACATACATTAAAATATTGGTAGGATAACGAACTCATGATGCCTTGTTTTATTTAAGTTGTAAATTACAACTAATTTTTAAATTGACAACTTTTAAGTTAAAACATTATTTACCAATAATTTTGATGGATGAAAAAGAAAACATATATTACCATACAATAAATAATTATTTTACTTATCATTCTACAGATTTATACAAAGAGCTGTAAATTCTATCTAAGACCTATCTTATTTATTTTACGATAGGTAGCAAATTGGATATTTATTTATTTTCATTACTTAGGATAAGAGAGCTATTCTCTTATCACAAAACTGATTATGGCTAAATTATGGACCGTGTCACCAGTTTAATAATAATACGAATTGACTGTGTTCTAGACTGGCAATAACAGTTTACGTCCTGTCCTGATAGTGGAAGTATGTGATTGCATGAAAGAGATTGATGTGTGTTATGTACTACCACAGAATATGTAAAGAAGTACTATTAAATCAAACATTCGCGTCATGAGCACTTGTGTTTGCCTTGAGCAGGCCCGGCGCATTCCGCGCCAGAGCTCTAGAATGTACGTTCGCCGGGAGGTCCCGATTTCGCGGCCATTTAGGAAAAACGCGCGCGCTTGTAAAGACGCTATTATTTAGTCTGTGGTAATACGGACTTTCGCGGCGCGGTCTTAAGGTGCATTTAATTTTTGTTTTAATACGAGCGCCACGACGTTGTAATTTGAACGTTAGTGACGTCGACGTGGTAGCTAGAATTAAATTCGCACGTTTGCTATCAGAGAGTGCGCCTTCTGTACCTACTAGTACTATTATTTATTCTGTGCCTTGAGTGTGGATGTTGTATATTTATATATGTATGTATATCAGCTTCCTTCACGATATTTTTCAATATCAACGCGCTAGGCCGTGGTCCGAGGCTCCCTCGAGCCGCCCCTAGACGCGTTGGTATATGACTTTTTTTGGGGTAGAGTATTCCGCTCCCCCGCAAGTCCGGTGAAGCTTGATCCGTCGTACCTTTTCGACTCAAGCATAGGTCAATTAAAAAAAAAAAAAAAAAAGTATATCAGCTGTCTGACACACATAGTACAGGCTCTGCCTAGTTTGGAGTCAGATGGCCGTGTGTGAGATTCCCAATTGTTATTTCATTAAATTAACTAACGTAGCCAATAATGGTACCCCAAAATCCCGAACTCTAAATTTTTCTTTTCTAGTTTTAGTTAGAGTGTAAAATATTATGACTAGCTATCTTCTTCGCATAGATAATAGATTAGATAATTTAAAAAATATATAAGACCACCTTCAAAGGTCGTATCCTACACTAATATGTTAAAAATAAAATTAAAATCTAGCTAAAAGCATGTCAATTTAATATGGCTATTAATATTCCTTATTCACATAAGTTGTAACATCAATAAACATGTGTAGACATTGTTATAATACACTTTACCTTGGCGATAATATGGGGGATGAAAAGGTTATTGAAAGTATAATCAATTTCTTTCAAAGTTGCAGTTTTTGAACTGATAATGAGATATGTTCCGAAAGGATTCTAAGTAGTGCTTAATTACGTACAATATGTACAAGCTTTTTTTTCAAGTATAAAATACTAATAATAACAGAAAAAGGAAAATTTATCCATTTTTTGCCGCCCACTTCATGTGAAATGGCCCATGTACATAATTTCACTTGTTTATTTGAGATATGGATTCAATTATTGTGATAAGTGTGATTATACATATATAATATGGAGCCCTAAAAAATCAAAAATGTCATATAGTACTAACTGTTGATAAGAGTAATCATATCTATTATCACAATAATGGAGCATTATACTTAAATAACTAGATGAACAGCAGACAGCAGAATAGTACAAATAAAATGTTGTTTGCCTTTATTACAATTATCATGATTGATTACACATAGTAAATATACAAAAGTAGGGCAGATTGTATAATAAAGAAAGAAACCTACAAAATGTTGTTTGAAATGAAGGCTTTCAAATTACCAGCGTGTATCATGTTTTAAATATCCTTGAATTGATAAAATTTGTGGTCATAATACAAACCTTATTAATTTTCATTATTTTGATTAGTGTATGTTTGTAATGAATAAACACAGAAACTACTGAACCAATTTCAAATATTCTTTCACCATTAGAAAGTTACATTCACCCTGAGTAACGTCTATGTTACTCAGGGTGAATGTAGCTTTCAAATGGTAAAATAATTTTTAAAATCGGTTCAGTAGTTTTTGAGTTTATTCATTACAAACATACACATACACACACACACACAAAAATACAAATCTTTCCTCTTAATAATTTGTATGATGTATGATAAAAAGATGTGTGTGTAAGAAAATCTTGCAAACTGAATTTAACCCTCTTCTAGTTATCCTATCATTTTGAATTTAGAATGTTTAATGTAATTAATGTAAATTTAGACAGTGAATAATGATACAATTATGTCACAAACAAGCTGATCTCATGGTGGAGTCAGAAGATAGACAGTGGACTGTTTTGAATTTAGGTCAAAGTCAAAGTACCTATTTATTTTTAACTTTAAGATATTATTTACATCACTTAGTTAAGTCAAGTCAACATTTTCTTTTTTGGCGAGTACTAAAAAATTTACTATCTTCTGTGGAGAAGAACTTGCCAGAAGAAACTCTACAAGAGTGGCATGTTTTTAAAATATTATACATTTTTAATATGTTTTCAGGGCTAATTTGATCTGTCTTGATGAAATCTTTAAACTTGGTGAAATGACCACTTGGCCAGAGACTGTTAAAGAAGAATCTCGCATATAGTATATGAATAAAAAAAAATCTTTAAGAATTGTGTATAAATTATTTTGGTGAATTTAACTTTATTAACTGGCTAAGACACAATATGGATGGTTGTACCTGTGGGACAGCCTAGTTGTTTGGATCCTCGGCCGAAACCCTTTACGACTTCGCCTCTGAGAAACAGCGGCAGTATTGCTGACGACATCCTAGCAGTGTTGATGGTGGCTGACTGCAGAGTTGTGACATCAAGTGAAGAGTGTTCTACACACTTGCCTCATTTAAGAGCACACTATATCTTTTGCACTCGTCTCTTTGGAATATATTTTCCTAGAAATGATTAAGCGCTTTCCTCACGAAACACTATTACTTTACTTCAGGCTTTTCCTGAACGGCTGAACCCTGAAACCACGCGGAAGCCTGAAACTCACCTGAATTTTTATTTACATAGATTCAATTTGATTTCGTACATGTACGTACCTACGTATGTATGGCAACAGGCAAACGTCAGTTTTATATTATATTATCCTCTTTGGCAGGTATTTCACTGGCGACAACGACAAAAGACGAAAGGGACGCAGTTATGCGCAAGAGTGAGCGCGGTGTATTTGTATCTCATTCTAACGCATCACTGCGTCCCTTTTGTCTTTGTCGCCAGTGAAATAGGTGCCTTTGAGTATGGCCCAAAGAGAAAAATGGCCCAACCCACCCAACCCAACTTCTTCGTTTCCCCACTTTTTGTTTGTGTGTGGCTATAAGCTATAATATGCTTGCTAAATGCTAACCGCAAGATGCCAAAACGCAAAAAAATAAATAAAAAATAACCAAAGAGGAAAGTAACTGCAAATAACCGCAGGTCCGCCCGCACTGCGATTTCTTCCCGCATGAATTGATTTCGCGCTTAATATTTATCCGCGGTCGCCCCCCTACTATGTACCTAATGCATGCAAGTAGCGCGCAACAGGCTCGAGAAGCTGTCAAACGCGACATATAGACAGAACTACTATGGCTCTAATGTCACTATGTCGCGTTTGACAGCTTCTCGAGCCTGTCGCTACTACATAGTAGGCCTACAGGGCCTTATTTCACTGGCGACAGAAGACAGAAGAAGGAAAGGGACGCAGTTATGCGTTAGAATGAGATACTAATACACCGCGCTCACTCTTACGCATACATAACTTCGTTTTTTGTCTTTGTCGCCAGGCCCCCCGCCCCTTCCCCCGTGATCCTGCTTCACCCCGCACTGTTACTAGAGATGGGCGGTCGGGTAAGTACCCAATATACCCACCCGAGATTTACCGGGTAATTACCCACGTACCCGGTACATACCCATATCTCCCCAAATCAGTGGGTAGATTGAATTCAATAATTTTTTCTAGCATTATTTTGTTTAGTGGGCCGATTTCGATGAAACTCGGTTTGTAGCACTATTTTGGCAAGGAAATTAGAATGCAATGAAAAAATTAAAAAAAATCCAAGATGGCGGCCGACCTTCTTGTTAACAGACTGATTTCAATAAAACTCGGTTTGTAACATAATTTTGCCAAGGGAATTAGAACGCAATGTCAATATTTATAAAAATACATGATCAGCATAACTTTGGCAATTTTGGTAAGAAAATTTTAGGTAATGCAATGTTTTTACAAAAAAATCTGAGTATACAGCTAATGTTGTTTTTTGTTTGTTTAAGTTTATGTTTAAAGACTGATTTCGATTAATTTCGATTTATAATACTATTTTAGCTAGAACATTGGAATGCATCGTAAAAAATGTCAAAAATTTTTATCGGGGGCAACAATTTTAGTTTTTAGACTGATTTTGAAGGAAATCGGTTTGTAACACTAATTTAACAAGAAAATGAGAAGAAAAATGTATTGTCATTAAAAAATTTGTGCTGAAAGCTAACTTTGTTATTTTCCTATATCCAAATACTGAAGCCAAGTTAGACCATCTTGTTTGGACTCTTTTTTTGTTTTTTTAATTTTCGTGCTAATATTGTATTATAAACCGAATTTCATCGAAGTCAGAACATAAATAAACAAAATGTTAGATACCAACTTAGATATTTATGAATTTTTACAGTGCATTATACTTTTCTTACAAAAATAGTGTGACGAGTTCCATCGGAATCAATTCATAAACATAAAAGTTGGCTGTCATCTTAGATTTTTGTCAATTTCGATATTGCGTTCGAATTTTCTTTGTTAAAATAGTCTTACAAAGTTTCATCTAAATCAGTTTATAAATAAAAAAAGTTAGCCGTCATCTTGTTTTTTTTTTTCCATTTCAAAGTTGCATTTTAATTCCCTTGACAAAATAGTGTTCCAAATCGAGTTCTATAGAAATCAATTTATAAACAAAAAGTTCACAAAGTATAACTAGTGCCATAACAAAAAAAAAACAAGAAGTTAGCCACCATCTTGGATTTTCTTGCAATTTTGACGTTCGAATTCGAATCGGCCCCATAAACAAACAAAATAAAGCTAGAACAAACTAATTTGGGTAAATATGGGTACTTACCGGGTAGATACGGGTATTTACCGGGTGGTTGGGTAAATACTTGGGTACGTACGTGCCCATCTCTAGTCGTTACCCGATATCGGCACGACAGACGATATCGTTAATCGTTGACAACAACGCGCGAGCGCGACGCGACACAGTGTGAAAGCGTTTAATTTGTATCAAACTACCAGTCCGACGAAATCGTCCCGATATCGTGACGATACCGATATCGTCCAATGGGAAAGCGCCCACCCAACCCGAGCTATATGAGCTCTCCGAGCTCTCTTTCATCAATCGTCAATTCAATCGTCATTCGCCTGTCGGTCTTCCTTTTCTTTCTGTCAAATGGATGGAAGAAGCAAAAATTTTTTGGTGTTTTGAACTAATATAATACAAATCCGCTTGATGTAATCATTGAAAAGACAGTGCATCGTGTGGGTTAGCAAATAAGTGTAATTTCTGTATAATGTAGGACAGATATTTTTGACATAATCCATCTGCTTTAGTTGTTGACAATGCAGTTTCCCTTTGTAACATATTTTTCGATAATGAACGATTTGAGTTTTGTTTTTTGATAATAAAATGAGCGAAAGGAGATATGAGGGTGAACAGTCGCCTTCCTCGTGGGACATTCCCGGCCCGTCGTCACTAGCGGATATCCTCGACACAGTGTTCACATCATCGTCGGCTTCAGACAATCAACACACAAATGGTAAGTATATACAGATATCAGTAGTAGTATAGTGTGTGCAATACTCATTCATTAGTTTTGTTCTGTATTTTTAAACATAAATCACTAATTATGTATTAACCATGCCAAATAACATACACTTGAACATGCATACTTTACTATAACTATCTTATATAAACAGTACATACAAGTTTAATCTAAAGTAAAAATATTTTATCCTCTACCCTGTAATAGCAATCAAGTCTAATTACCTTTACTGTACTGTATTCCTTACTGTATGTATACCTCCCGGCACAGGCAATTCTTTAGGCCTGGAGACTCCAGCAACTTGTTAGTA
This sequence comes from Teleiodes luculella, assembly GCA_948473455.1. Classification (NCBI taxonomy): domain Eukaryota; kingdom Metazoa; phylum Arthropoda; class Insecta; order Lepidoptera; family Gelechiidae; genus Teleiodes; species Teleiodes luculella. Next base: position 11,550 of record CAOKYR010000359.1, on the reverse strand, counting down.
AGGAACATTTTGTAAAAGAAATTAATTATAATTTTAAAAAAATAGGTGATGTTTTGTTGGTGAGATAAAAAACTACTGTCCGGTCCTATGGATTGCTGGTGATATGTAGGTCTTGTGGAATGCAGCTAATACTGCCTCCATAGCCAAGTGGTTAAAGAACAAAATTAAAGTGAGAACATACTTTCCTCAGTTTTGTTGGGACATTGCCGACTCAATCACCAGATTAATAGATTTGGAAGTACCTATACCCTGGTATCAGGGTAGGCTCGAGCCCCTCGGTGGGGACATATATGAGCCGTTAACGATACCAAAGTAATTGTTTGATGAGCTGGCTAAGTCAGCATTCTTAGGTTGCTCAATATTTCTCATACTAGGGTTTGTGAGGTAGGATAACCTGGATGACCATATTATAAGCAAGCCAAGCCTCATTAAATGCTTTCTTACCTACTTACTATTCTACTAATCAAGGATTACCTTGTTAGCCCATTATTTTCAAATGTTGCCTAAGTATTATTGAAAGTATGGCTACATTCAAAAGAGCAGTTATATCACATGCACTTAAATTTACATTGTTCATAAAATGTTTATTTTTGTTTGTAATTATTATTTTTGTTAAAGTTTCTTTTACTTTAGACCTCAGTGTTTTAAAAAAATCATGTTTATAAATCTGTGATCCAAAGATGGATGTGAGCTAATGTGAAGCATTAAATAATGTAATTTAAACACAAGCTTCCTTTGGGGGCTCAATTAGTCTTTTAAATAAGAAAGTTTTGCATACTGGTTATATCATGTGAAATATAGATAGGCATATATCATATAGATCATTAAAAATATATCATACAATAAGAAACAAATTGTGCTGTGCCAATATCAAACCTAAAAATTTTAAATTGTTTATTTTTATTTAATTTGGTAATCAATATTTCAGATGAGCTCTAAAAAAGGTTTAAAACTCTTTCCTCTTTATTCTTCAACATTCATATTTCCTTATAGATACAAAAAATAAGCTAGTTTCACCAAAGTAACATAAAACTTAGAATTTTATTGATGAATTTGTCTTTTAAATTATAACTTTAAGTGTGTTATTTGATCTTTTCATATTATTTTGAAATTGCGCATATGCGCGCATTGCATAAAATGTGTGCATACTGTAAATTTAAACCATACGTAGCATTACCGCGACAAAACATCGTGGATCACCAGAATTTCTATGTTAGTAAAAATCTAGAATTTATGTATCCATCCATATCAGCCTGCTGGACACTGCTGGACTTGGCCTCCCCAAGTGTGCGCCATAATACATGATCCTTCGCTCCGCTGCTCTCATCCAGCCACCGCCAGCCACCTTTTTCAGGTCTTCGGATCTTGAAGGGGGGTGGGGTCGGGGGTCCGCCACGCTTTATGTAATCAAGTAAATGTCTTGCGTACCAAGTGTTTACAAACAAGAGATAGAGCACCACCAAGATACGAAGTTAACTACGCCCCTCTTTATATATAAAACGTGTAAAAAGTTAAATAAATAAATAAGTGGGACATCTCCACAAGACAGAGCCTGCATAAGGGTGTCAGACAACAGATATAATACATACTTATATAAATATACAACATCCAGACACAAGGCAAACACAAGTACTCATCACAAGAATGTTTGCCCCGGGCGGGATTCGAACACGCATCCTTGTGCTTCGTAGGCAGACGTACTACCAACTAGGCTACGAGGCCTTCTTAAGTTGGAAAAATAGTAAGAATTTAGAGGAACACAAATTATATTCAATCATCTAATATAATTTAAATTGTCTTTCGTTCATATAAAATAATTGTTTATACAGCGTGTAACGGAAAGGGGGTATCAACCCGAAGTGCACCAACTCTGACATGGGCTACAAACCACATGCCGAAGTTTTAACCTTCTAGGTTCACGCCATAATTAATAAAAATTAATTGAACTCCAGGTTTTCATTTCATAAATTAAAATTAGCACAACACTAGTGAGCAATCAGCTGTTAGAGGGTTATCGACCTTTAACCGCTCCTTCAAGAGAATTTGCCACCTCCTTTCCTTCCATAGCTCCTGGTATAATATTACATTTATCGAGATGGGTTCTGGATATGTTCAGTGTTTTATTTTTTGTTTATCGTCCAAGTTGTTGAAAATTATTTATTGTATTGTAAACCACCACCATACCTAGGTTTTTTTATTTTCAGAATTTAATTTTTCTCAACACAATTATTCGTAAAGCGGATCTTATTTCACCGGTTTAAGATACATAAAGCAGCTTTTAAAGAACACGTGTGTAAGAAATTAAAACAGTGAAGTTATTTTTTCTAATTTAGTTGTTTGCTATGGTTGCTATGACAACCAAAGGGTGGACTTGCACGCGCACCAGCGCAGCGCTGCTGTGAGAAGCCGCGAGAAGATAATCCACGCGCCATTTTAATAATACCATGATTTAATTCTGTTTATAACCACCGCAACGCACGGCGCACTAACATCGTAATAATGTACTATTGTCGTTGAGAACTACCAGGTACGCATGAATATGAAAGAGATCGGACCGGCAGGTGTAACAATTATTTTAAAACTGGACCCTAATTATTAACCCCGCCCATCGTTAGTTGTTGATAATAATAATTTATTGTGTGTCTCTTTTTTACACTGAATCTTTTATTACACTGAATTTTAATTTTTTCTCGTCGAGTATTACCAGGAACTAGGGCTTCCAAATACCGGAATTTTTCAATACCGGTATTAATACCGTAAATATTTTTTCTAATACCGGTATCCCGGGATCCCGGTATTGAAGTTAAATTTATTATTTTTTAAGAATGAACTGCCAATTGTACTTCATTCGAAGAAAACGAATAAGGAATTTAGTACTTCTTCCTAAAAAAGAACAATATCGAAAATAGAAACAAATTAAAACAAAAATATACTGAGATAAATTAATGAACTATGTATGAATTTCTTCATATTTTGTTTTTTAGTTATCCAGTTCTGTCCATGTTATGATTGGGTATATTTGTTTAAGTACCAAACAAGATTTTTTTTCTCATTAAAGTTTAGCTCATTTTGATTTTGTCTTAAGTTATTACTAATTTTATATTTTCTATTTACTAGTTAGGGTCGCTCTGAAAGTAACTGGGTTAGTATTTTCATTACCACTGAGCAATAAAGTCTGATTACCATACACTATCTATTCTATATTCTTACAGTTGGCTGACTTTCTAACATACTCTCTCATTTCATTTTGGTTTGTATTCCTTCGATATTGGATCTGGAGTATTCTACATATTATGGCTCATGCAGAGCGTCTAGATATTAGTAATTTGTAGGTCAAATTAATTGAATTTAAAACACTGAAATAATTGCAATCTTTTTATTGTGTGACCTGAAATTTGGCAACTCTTATTAGGAATTGGTATAAATATCTCGATATGGTTAATAGTTTAGAGTAAACAAAACCCAATTGTAACGGGCATGAAGTTAAACGTCATAGTTCACGTTGGATTTTTCTTTTTGAGAGCCTTTTTTAACTATGTCTGTATATTATGTGATGACAACATAACGTTGTTTTAACACGCTGCACTGCCAAAAGAAACTAAGTATTTTACATGAACAAAATCACCTTGAACATTCAAATCAATCACGTAGAGGTAAATAACGATTAATTTTTCTAGTGTTCACGACTGACTTCACAAATTGTCTACCATTATAAAAAAATATATGATTGTCGTTTGCCGTAAGCAATGAAAAAAGAAAATAATATGTTGTTTGCAACTAAAATTTACCAAAATAATTATTTGAGTGCATTTTAGTATGTCCTTTTAGTGATTTTATGAAAAAAACTGTAATACCGGTATTCCGGTATTAGATAATTCAATACCGGTTTTGGAAAACGTTAAAAAGGTCCGGGATCCCGGTATTGCCCAATACCGGGATCCCGGTATTGGAAGCCCTACCAGGAACGCATGAATATGAAAGAGATCGGACCGGACCCTAATATTGATCCCGCCCATCCTGTCTAATAATAATAATGACCAACGATTGATCTAAATAATATGGCGGTGAAAAGTCCCGCCCCTTTTAGGGTAAAGTGGACCAAATAATGACAATGAATAATTACATAAAATAAATGTTTAATTTTTTCAATACCTAACTAGTTGAAAAATAGCGACCGAAATCTGACCACAGCGTTTCAGTTCACAATCTTTCGTGAGGTTCAGAGTTCGATTCCCAGTGCGGCCAATAAATTGTGGCACTGTGTGGATTGGAACTACCTAACCTATTAATGGGGGAGGCCTATTTTCAGCAGTGGACGTCTTCCAGTTGAAATGATGACGATGAAGACTGTGAGACACAGTGCCTAATACCTATTGTCCAACCGTGAAGTACCTATTACAGGTAGTACAGAAATACCCCTTACGACGATTGCAGGTTGTAGATTAATTTAATAAAACTTAAATTAAAAATTTAAAAAACCCCTGACACACTACGATGACACATACTCTTTCATTTGCCACAGACAGACACACAATTTAAACTTATAACACCCCTCTTTTGATAAAATATCTTATCTTTCATTTGACAACCATTTTGGGCACATTTGTAGAATTTTGGTTCTTCCATCCCCACTTTAACCCACCATAACTCTTAAACGGCTCAATCGATTTTTATAAAACATAGCTAAGAACACTCTAGATTAAGTCTCCTTTCATCCAAAAAAAAACTAAACTGAAATTGGTTCAGTGGTTCGGGCGCTATGATGCCACAGACAGACAGACAGACACACAGACAAACAGACACGTCAAACTTATAACACCCCTCTTTTGCGTCAGGGGTTAAAAATAAAAATATTCGAGGTTTCGAACATGCTACAATTGGGACATTTACCCTAGCCCCAGTACTAGGATCGTAGGATTTGGAAGAGATAGAAAAAACGCATGGCCGCTGCGCCGCCTACAATTGGGACAGTTACGCTAGCCCCAGTACTAGGATCGTAGGATTTGAAAGAGATAGAAAAAAAAGCATGGCCGCTGCTGTGCCTGTGGCTGCGCGGGAGAGTGATAAAATGTGTTGCCAGTACTTTACTATTAGAGCAAATGGGTATGTGTTTTTATTACTTGAAGTTAATCACTACTGAGCAGAGTTTACTAAAATAAATTTTTAAAAACGTTTAGGTGCTTTAATGCTGTCATACCTTATGTGTTTACTTATTAAAATAAAGTTCAAACATCTGAAATACAAGGGAAAATAAATTTTTGTTTAACAATATCTTGCATTTATTTTTAATTGACGAGAGCATTCTGGCAAGTTGTTTTCTTTTGGTCAGTCAGTCGCTCTTTATCCGCTTTCGTGTGAAGAAGTTGCTAAATTGTTAATCGAGCTTTGTAGCGTTTCGTGATGTCTTTGACTAATCCAGAATATTATGAGATGATGCTTTGCGTGGGTGCCACCGACGGCAATTTGAGTGCCGCACGGGATCTTTACCATCAAAGATTCATAGAAGGTAGACCAGCTGCTGAAGCTAGGCAACTGCCTTCATTGCGCTGCTTTAGGCGTATGGTGAATCGTTTGTATTCAACCGGCTCTTTTCACGCGTCAACAACGACTACTGGCCGCACGACGACCCGAGATCCGGACTTTGAAGAAGCCGTACTGGAGCACTTTGAGGATAATCCAAGGACCAGCACGCGTCGCGCTGCTCTGGTATTGGGGGCTGCCAACCACATGCAAGTGTGGCGAGTGTTGCGCATAGATGGCCTGCACCCATATCACTTTCGCCGCACGCAGGAGCTGATTCCTGCTGACTATTTACCTCGCGTGTCGTTCTGCGAATGGTACCGAACTCAGGTCGAAAGCTCTCCCGAGTTTGCCTCCACAGTTCTATGGACAGATGAAGCATCCTTCACGAGAGCGGGGATCAGTAACGTGCACAATGAACATTATTGGTCGCACACAAACCCCCATGTATCTTCTGTATCATCGTTCCAGCATCAGTGGAAGATCAATGTTTGGGCTGGTATCATCGGAGATGTTCTCGTGGGCCCACATTTTTTGCCGCACAATCTAAATGGCGCAAATTATTTAGATTTCCTTCGGAACGAGCTGAACGACGAGCTGTCAGTTATGTCAGTGATCGATTACTCGAACCTTGTCATGGAAAACAACCTGGTGTTCCAGCACGACGGTGCCCCAGCGCACTTTGCGCGTGACGTGCGAAGCCATTTAAACGCACGCTTCCCCCAGTGGATAGGGAGAGGAGGCCGCGTTGCCTGGCCTGCGCGGTCCCCAGACCTCACCCCGTTGGACTTTTTTTTATGGGGATACGTTAAAAATAAGGTGTATGCCGTCGAGTGCTCGTCAAGCGAGCAGATGAAGCAGCGCATAATTGATGCTTTCAATTCCGTGACGCCAGAGATGCTGCGCAATACAAGAGCGTCTACCTACAGGCGAGCTGGTTTGTGCATACAACAGCAAGGACGGCACTTCGAACCCTTTCTTTGAAACGTAAGTAAATTTATTATTATGATTTACTTAAGTCTAGATAATTTTCAAATTTTCGCATTTAATATGATTTACTTTAATTTATTTTAACACACTAACCTAAATAAGTAGGTACAGACGTTAGCACGTACGGCTTGACACTTTAACCTTGAGGGCGCTTTTATTTGGCAGTAAATAGAGGCAGCTTTCTGAGTGCGAGTGTCCAGCCGCACGTGCTGACTTCTGTACCTAACAGCCATCTACCTACTTATAAACTAACTATCACCGCTAAGGACCTAAAAGTAAAAATGAACTAGCTGTCATGGCAAAATGACTCCTAATATTAGACAATTTAATTACAGATCAGATTATGACGCGCGGACATACGACGTGATGCCACGCGGATCGCTTTGTTTGAGTGAGCTATGCCGACTTCTTTGAAGATGCCGCCGCGCCCCGGCGGTGGCGCGAGCACCACGAGTACTAGTACTAGGCGAGCAGGACGCGCAAGGAGAATAAATAGTGTAATGGGCGGAGCAATTGATAGTGTAGTGAAATGTGAGAACAGTGGTCAGTGACCCCAATAGTGTTGTGCCGCGTTTGTTTACATGCTAAAATTATAAAAATAGGATTATGGTCAGATGTTTAATAATTTTCAAAAGTGGTTCTTTTTTATTGAAATTTTGCACAAAGAATCTACATAAGGAACATTATTTTTCCCTTACGGCTTGATACCCCCTTTCCGTTACACGCTGTATAATATGTGTAAAATAGCTTCTGCCTGAGGCTCCTTACATGTTAATATCCGGGCAACTCTCCTCATCTTCCCTATTCTTATTTCAACAAATATACCTATTTGTTTATCTACCTGTTTTCCTGTAGGTATTGGTTTTTTACTCTATTTTTTTTTACGTTGCTCTCCTTTCCTGCCTGCTTGGTTCTTTCCTGTTAATAATAAAATACAGTCGTACAAATTATTTTATTATTAAACAAAAGCTTATAGTAACCCTTAAAGAAATTTATAGTCTAGAAATAGACGTTTACCAATTTGCATTTGTTTGTCTGATACTCTTTTATGTGCACATAGTTTTGTATTTTTATTTGTATTAAAAAATACATTTTATTTTTAGGATCCGAAGATATGGAATGTGATGCATTATTCGCTGAAAGTGATGATGAAATAGAAATTTTGCCATCTGTGTCTGAAGTTATGTCTGAATCTGGTCAAGAACAGTCTCCAAAGCCAGTTATATCTTCAAACTACGTCAATTCGACTACACCGAATCGGCCATATGAATTAAACATACCACCACTGCACCATCCTGGAGCGATCCATACGCCGGTTCCAGAAGAATACCAACCATTGCCGGACAGTTCTAGCTCCCTAAATTACAACAACTTAGCTACCAACGATCCGGACAATAACTTGAACGGTCCTCGAAGATACCCTGATGTAAATATCCGGTACCAACCGAAACCACATATGAATCACCACAGAGGCTACTTTTACCCCCATTACGCTCATTACGCCGGGGGCGTGCGACCCACACGCGAATATATTGTGACTCCTTACCATAATAACGTGATTGTGGTGAGTGACGACCGAGCCTACTATCCTTTAACATACGCTCACCCTCCAGCCGCTGTGCCGCTACAGGACAACATGCCTCGCAGGACCTATGAGCGCGTGCCGCCTGATCCAAACAATGCCTACGACCACATGCCCCATCCCGGTGGTGAATACATGGGCGATACGCATCAGGCGGCCAGCCCAACGGGCTCCAATGCTCAAGTCTCAAGTCCTGAAAGGCCGAGCCGTAAACTAAATATATCTCCTCGGCGCAGGCAATCAAAAGAAAATGAAACCAATCCGAATTTGATTGTAGTTAGCTCTGAAGAAGAAGATAATGTGGCTGCTCCGCAAAAAATGCAGTGTAGTACTAGTGTGGCCTCGACTGCTACCATTGACACTCCCGTAAATATTTCCAAATGCGTGCATAAAAATGCTAGTTCATCTGCCGATATAAAGAAAGAATCACAAGATGTAACCACACAAGCTGATTCAGAAAATGACCACACAGATAACACTGATCAAGGTTATAGAAGGACGCAGAATAATCAGCCATGCATCCACGAGGAAAGCCAACCCCAGCAAAGCGACAACTGTGCTCCGGTTGTTTCCATGCCAATGAAACAAGAAAATCGTAACTGCCCGCCTCGAAACCATGGAACAAGGTCGAGCTTCAATCAAAGTGCATGTTTACATTCCTACTCAGAGCAGAATGTTAGGCGCAGTCCTCGTTTTGCGTGTCAAAATGGATCTCATAATCTGTATAATCACCCACATAGAATCACCCGACAATGCCAATATCTTGATAGAAATATACCGGGTGGTTCTAATAGTACGATGTCGTACATTAAAGAAGAGCCGGTTAGTCTACCCACCATAAAGCAGGAAGCTAACACACCACAGCCCACAACTTCCAACCATGGCTGTGTATCCAAATCAAGCGCTGTAAAAATAGAAACAACTGAACCGACTCAAGTGAAAACAGAACCAAGCTCAGCAAATACACGTGCAACATCAAATTCTGATCCGGTGGAAAGTAGTGGTAATACTAATGTCAAGACTGAGGAGAATGTGGACAGGAGGAGGGTTCAAGACATAGATGAAGCAGGAGACAGGGAAGAAAGAGTTGCATCTCCACAACCTGAAGTTAGTGCAGGGAGTTCTGAAAGACAACGGCCTATAACTAAAAGAGAAAACCAGGTAAATATTATTTTTGTAAGATTTTTAAATTGAAATTGTCGAGTTTACAACTTTTTTAATGTGCACAGCCAACGCAATCCAAGGGAGAAGCGGCAAGCGGCAGTGAGGTGTTGTCAGCACCCGATTTGCAGCTTGACTGGGTCTCGGATGTTTCCGACGACGACGTACAGGTCCTGGGCGAGGAGGCCAATCCGGTAAGCATTCACGATACACTCCGTCAAACATCTTATTGACGTGGATGAGAGCGCTATTTCAAGTCCAGTGAAGCTTGATTGGTCGTACTTTTTCGACACGAGCATAGGTCAATAAAAAAAAAAGGGCGCTAATTAGGTTTAAGCGACGTTGAAAATTACGTTTCATAAGACGATCGTCGCGTTCATTTAGATCCTTGTCGGTCTGTCTGTAGTCTGAATAGTACGGCCTGATGATAATTCTATTTGAATATTAGTTTAAAAATTATACTAATATTTTGAAGAGGAAAGATTTGTATTATTGTGTGTGTGTGTGTGTATGTTTGTAATGAATAAACTCAAAAACTACTGAACCGATTTCAAAAATTCTTCCACCATTAGAAAGCTACATTCACTCTGAGTAACATAGGCTATCTTTTACCGCGGGAAAATGTCTCATTCCCACGGAAAACCTGTTAACGCGGGCGGAGCCGCTTAGCCGATCCTATAAAAAATATTTCGTTACTAAAATAGCGCTAAAGACTAATAAAAACAAAAGCTGATAAAATCAAATTAAGTTACGACTTTGGCGAGTTTGGAAGCCGGCAAAGAAGATCCACACATGTTATTGTATTTTTTAAATCGAAGCGATTCGCAAACTGAGGTCTTTTGTTGAAAAAGTGATAATTTTAGTATTTTTGAATACCAAATTATACAGCATTCAAAATACACTGACCGATCCACAGATTTATGCCCCAATACATATGAAACGCGCGCGCTGATGTCACTCCTTGCTGCACTGTGTTACTTCAATCAAAATATCTTCGGTAGGCGAATACTTAAACAGCTAAAGACGTAACGAACAGCATTTTTAGGCGGAGTGATTAAGGCCTGTTTACCCTGAAGTCAGGGTAGGCTCGGGCGCCTCGATTCAAAATAGAGCATAACGCGAAAAAGCTTTCAAAGTTTGCTTTAATCTGTTTAGACTTTACATTACAGTTTTGCCATGCGATTTTGTTTAACTCTAAATGAACGATAATTGGTATTTGAAAAATGGATGTATTTTCACCCCATTTTTTGTCAGTATTGTATTGTGTGACGTGGCACTTAACTTGGAAACATCACATAGCTAGTCCCGAGACGTCCCGAGCAAGATAAGGCTACACAGTAGGGGCGGAATACCTAGATATGCATGTATCTCCGCCACTATAACACATTATCAATAATAGCCCGACCTTTTTTTAATTTGTGCTACATACTAAAGCTTTTACACAGATAACCGGGTGGGTGGATAGTATTTTAATGATCTTATAAAAATGATTTATTAAACAATGTCCACACATTTCGCATGCTAAAAACTAGTAAATGACTACTGAATGTGGTGTATTTATATTTTAAAAGTGATTTAATTATAAATTTATTATGGAACTAGAACTAAGTCGGCTAATAACTCCCTTTTAATCAGTATATTCACTTAATGTATTTAAACTTATGTACCTACTATACTGTTAGTAAAAATGTATGGATAAAAATGACATTGATATAAATGTTATCTGGAGAAATAAACGGCCATTGATTTCTGGCGTTATTATTGAAGTATGTTTAATGTTTATAGTCTTACAAATATAAAAATATATAATTGCTAAAATTGTATATTAATTTAGGGACAGACCAGCTTAGTGTAGGTCATTCATTCATAATTATTCATACTATATAACATTCTTATTTATATTGCAGCTTATTTGTATGTATTACAGTTTATTTATTTATATTTAATTTGTTTAGTATCTCCATTTGAGAGCTAACTTAAATACTCTTTAAGATACTAGCAGAATAAGTTATAATCTAATTTTCGGGTGGTTTTTAATTAATTGTCTAATTGTCTGTACCTAATATACTAGTTTTCCAGAATGTATGAAATCCGACAAAATTATTGGTAAGATAATGGATTATAACAAAATAGTAAATTTGCCTAGCGAATGTTCTTAGTATTATAATTTTTCGCAAGACCTTAGTTTTTAACACCTGCGAAGTAATTAAAAAGTTGTCTGTACGTGACGTTATGACAACATTTTGTTACTAAACTGCTCGGCGAAAGTTATACAGACATTGTTAATTATTCTGAAC
>CAOKYR010000358.1:0-16215 GCA_948473455.1 Teleiodes luculella | reverse complement strand
GAAAGCAATCCGTTCACAAACAAAAAAGTTCAAATTGGCAGCCATTTTTTTCAATTTTGACCTCAGAATCGTCATTGGACACCACTGCGGACCCTAGATATCAATTTTGAAAGCAATCCATTTAGAAACAAAAAAGTTTAAAATAACGGCATTTTTTTTTCAATTTTCACCTCAGAATCGTGATCGGACACCACTGGGGACCCTAGATATCAATTTTAATAGCAATCCGTTCAGAAACAAATGGCGGTCATTTTTTTCCTATTTAGGCCTCAGATTGGTCATCGGACAGCACTGGGGACCCTAGATGCCCTAGATATCGATTTACAAGAAGATCCACAAATGTTTACGAGTATAATCAAGAGCACGTTAAGGTGAGTACTTTGGATTTTGCACTGTTCTTATCTCCGTCGAATAAGGAAGAAAATCGCGGTTTAAAACTGAAAGATCGCGGTGGAACTGACTGAAATTTAGTTTTGAATTACCGAGTTACTCAAAGGAATTTCTGTGCCAATTCGAATTACTTTTAAAATATTTTTTTATAAAATATTTTAATTTAATTGCAATTCAAGGTAACGAATTACAAATTACTCAAAGTAATTTCAGTGCCAAGTTTCATCAAAACTTTCCACCCCACAGGTCCGCTATTCCCGTAGGAATGAGGTATTTCCCCGCGGTAAAAGATAGCCTATGTCCTTCCTGAGGTCTATTCTATCTCTGTACCAAGTTTCATCAAAATAATCTGCCCACGCTACAATTTTTCCCGTGGGAATGAGGTATTTTCCCGCGGTAAAAGATAGCCTATATTTATCCCCTACGTCCGTTCTATCTCTGTGCCAAGTTTCATCAAAACTTTACTCCTGTGCTACCATTTTTCCCGTAGGAATAAGGTATTTTCCCGCAGTAAAACGAAGCTTTTGTCCTTTCCCAAGGTCTATTCTGTTTCTGCACCAAGTTTCATCAAAATCAGTTCAGTGGTTTTGGCGTGAAAGCGTAACAAATAGACTGACAGAGTTACGTTTGCATAAATTTATAATATTAATAGGGATAATTCAGTGCAGAAGTGGCCAATTAATTTCTTCAGATACCTTTTTAAAGAGTGTAGTAGGCTATTTTTTAAATTAAACCATGCTTTTCGTATATATTCATATGTTTATTGCAACAATAGACACTTGAATTACGATTATTCGTTAATTTTAGCTTTCACCCACCTTTTTGGGTTTTAACCCGGGTAAAAATGGATTAAAATGGGTTAAAACTCTCATGAGGGTTAAAACCCGGGTCGTTGCCCATCTATGCATGCACGCCATCTATTTGGGTCAATAGAACCTTTTTTTTCTTAAATGCCATCTTAAAAATTCCTCATTGGAACTGGATGGAAGCCTAAAATGGATTCAAATTATCGGATCGTACATTATCAGTTCGGGCAGATATTGTACGGCCAGAAAAGCGCAGCCCGCCCTCCGCATTCCGCATCGTATAATTCGAATATGTCAGTCCCAACCCGTGGTTCACATGTCATCATTTTCATCAATTATTATGTACATGAAATATCGGGCCGGAATTTATCAGGGGTGTGCAAACTCGGGCCATGAATTATCTGGTCGTACATTATTGCTGCACGCGCGAAAAGCCGAAACCACCCGAAACTACTAATAAATAATAATAATATTTATTTATCTTGTCGGTCGGTCGTATTTATTGTTGAAATCAAACACTTTTGATTACATAGGTACCTATTTATTATCTTCATCGTTAAAGTGATATGGAGTCCCAAGTAATATCCACGTTTTTTACTAAGGAAACCAATAATGCAGAACTTGGATCAGTATCAAAGCCACCTGCAAAGGAGGCTAACGAGATCTATGAAAACTTCCTTCATCTTATTGATGAATTAAATGTTACTTTGGAAGATCTTAAATTGCCATCAGAAGTTAAGTGTGTTTACAACCCAACCATCTATGCGAGGCGTACATTTGAGATGTACATCCAAAGGTACTGTAGCACAAAAAAGCCAATAATGTATTTTGGTATGAACCCGGGACCGTGGGGAATGTCGCAGACAGGAGTAAGTGTAATCAATCAATATTTATAATACCATCAAAATAGTAGATGTTTTAGTTAGTACCTAGTTAGTTCAGTACCCAACCCGCCTGTCTGTAGTATAGGATTCACAATTTTAAAATCTAGAATAGAATAATTAATTATTATATACTAGAGACCTGTACGGGCTTCGTACAGGTACAATGCTGATACTAAATATACTACAGAATGTATTTTCTTTTTAAACCTGTAATATCTTCAAAAATATTCATATTAGTTAATGCTGGAAAGGGCCATAATCATCTATCCATGCACGATGTGTAAGGTACTTAATTGGATAAAGATTAATGCTGTATTTCTTAAAATCACTTTGTAAATAATAAAGTAATAACTGTTATTGTGGGTTATCCTTAAGAGATAGAGACATATACCACCGTGGACTTTTTTGTAGACCTTTTTAAGGTGTACAAAGAGTTTAAGGTGCATGATTTGAGAGAGATACAAATTAACCATCTAAATAATTTAACTACATTTAGTATAACAATTTTCTATTAAATGATTGTAGGTGCCCTTTGGAGAAATAACTTCAGTGAGGGACTGGCTTGATATCAAAGGGCCTGTAGACAAGCCTCCTAATGAAATTAAAGAAAGACCTGTCAATGGGTTTAACTGCACTAGAACAGAGGTAATGTTTAATTTAGTACTTTTTAAAACAATTCTTTGAGGCATATTTCTTGTACAACAAGTATCAAATTCACAATTTTATTTTAATGACAGAATGCTGAAAAGAAATATATATAAATTAGAACAGCCTAACACAAATCAATCAAGTTAAAGTGGAATGGATGATATAGTTAAACATATGTGTTAAAAATATGAAAGAGCAAATTAATTTATTACATATTGAAAATATAAATTCAAACAGTAGCTTTACAATACAATACAAATATTACTTACTCTACTCTAGTGAGCTTTACTCTAAATTACTTAAATATAAAAAAACTATGAAAGGCCTGTAAGGGTGCTCCCTCACCGGGAGCATTCGCGTGTAATGTAACATTATAGATTCGTCTTTGAGCATTACATTACAATAATACCTCCCTGACTGACGAGCATTCGCGTGTAATGTAACATTATAGATTCGTCTTTGAGCATTACATTACAATAATACCTCCCTGACTGACGAGCATTCGCGTGTAATGTAACATTATAGATTCGACTTTGAGCATTTCATAGCGGCGGGGGGCTAGGGGAAGTGAAGCGCATTGATGTTACAAGTTGTATCAAGATATTACACATTGTATCATTACAAGGTGCGCATTGTAATGCTCGGTTCTCCTCCTTCACTGGTGTATGCTCGTTTTGTATCATTACAAGGTGCGCATTGTAATGCTCGGTTCTCCTCCTTCACTGATGTAATGCTCAAATCTGTAACGTTACATTACACGCGAATGCTCCCGGTGAGGGAGCACCTTAAGGTTAATGTATTGCTGCCCATTCTCATGGTTGTTGCTAACTATTATCTTGTATTGTAACAATATTTAAAAATACATAAGATAGCCTAATTTATTTTTCTCTCTAATTGCGTTTGTTATCCACAGGTCAGTGGGAAAAGATTCTGGGGGCTTTTTAAAAACCTAAGTGGGACTCCCGAAAAATTCTTCCAAACTAGCTTTGTTTACAATTATATACCAGTACAATGGATGAAAGCAAATGGCTGTAACCTTACACCTGGAGACTTTAGTGTAGGTTGAATTTTTAAGTAGTACAAGAAAAATTATTTTAACTACTTGATACAAAGAGTATTTAGGGTTCCATACCTCAAAAAGAAAAAACGGAACCCTTATAGGATCACTTTGTTGTCTGTCTGTCAACAAGACCCTTTTTGTCAGGAATAGCCATGATAAAAATAATCAAATTTCTAAGGTACAGGTACAACCGTCTATCCATATACTTTAAAACTCGCAAGAGAATCAAAACCCGTAACTTTTACTTATATACCTAGATACCTACAGTTTTGTACGGAACCCTCGATGCGCAAGTCTGACTCGCACTTGGCCGGTTTTCTCTATCCTTATAATATTAATAATAATAATATATATATTAATATTATAAATGTGAAAGCGTGGATGTTTGTTACCTTTTCACGCAAAAACTACTTGACGAATCATCATGAAACTTTGTACACATATCCTGGGAGGTACTAGAAGTAACATAGGGTACATTTTATTTAAAAAAAAATATTAAAAAAAAAAAAACGCGGGCGGAGCCGCGGGGCGGAAAGCTAGTAATATAATAAAACTTGTAGAGGTCAAATGGCTTTACATAGAAAAATAATTATAATGTCTAAATCAGGGGGAATAGAAAAAATCCAGTTTTTTTTTTGTTTTTCTCTGTTAGTACGGCCTAACCCCCGACTCCGCTGAACCGATTTAAATAAAATTTTGCATGGTGACAACATCTGAAATACTTTTTTTTTACCACCGGAAAATATCTCAGACTGTTACCTTATGTTTTTTCTTGTCGCAATAGGGCTCTCACTCAATCAGATCGTAAGTGTTCGTGCGATGGTGCGAGCTCGCAGAAAGTTGCGATGCGATGCGAATTCGCAGTTATGTGTGAGAACCCTAACTGCGGTTGTCCCTAAGGCTAGGTGAACAGATAAAATGTAAGTAACGAAATTAACATTAATTATTACATTTCATTTGCAGTCATCAAAAATGAATGAGCTTTACAATATTTGCGACCCAATCTTCACCAAAGTGCTCGAACTTTATGAAGTTACTACAGTAGTTGCCATTGGAAAATTTTGTGAAACCAGGGCGAAAAAAGCAATTCAGAAATACCTTCCTGGTAGATCAATCAAGGTATGTTGTATACAAAATTTATATTCTTTAAAACAAGATGAGAGGCTAGGAAGGTGGCTATTGAAGGTAAACAATTGATGAAATTGGAAGACATTGTACTGGCAACACAGTTACATAGGTAAATCCATGGTCCAAGAAAACAAGGTCTTGCAAATAGACCACGTGACTGACACAAGCCTACGTCATTTTGCGCTGTTCATCCTTGTCTATTACTCGTACACGCATTCGACAAGGATGAATAGGCAAAATGACGTAGACGCGTGTCAGTCACGTGGTCTATTTGCAAGACCTTGTTTTCTTGGACCATGGGTAAATCCATAAAAGTGATACATTTCGGGGCTGCCACGATTTTTTTTTTTCAAATTTGCTGCGTTTTTTCTTTGTCTACTTTTAATAGCCAAACCCTAAGTCGAGTATTTACACAAAATAGTGTAGTCCTTATAGAATAATCACTTAGCAACAAATAAATAGCAACACTAGCACCGGGTCGTTTTAAAGTGCAATAATAATTCAGATCGCATCGCATCGCCCATGGTACTAAGAAAACAAGGTCTAACCGTTACACCACGTGACTGACACAAGCCTACGTCATTTTGCGCTGTTCATCTTTGTATATTACGCGCATTCCACAAGGATGAATAGGCAAAATGGCGTAGAAATGACGTAGGCTCGTGTCAGTCACGTGGTCTAATGGTTAGACCTTGTTTTCTTAGACCATGGCATCGCCTAAGAATCTCTAATCGTTTTGTAACATCTTAAAAATGCACACGCACGACGCCATGGTCTAACAAGGCCTTGCATTCAGACCACGTGACTTGACACAAGCAGAGATGGGCAGTAGTTTTTTTCCGTTTAATTCCGCCCGGGTTAAAACCCAAACGACCCAATTTAATCCACTATCTACTTTTTGGTGGGCGAAAACTCTGAAACGTGAAAAGAAAGAAAAATACAATAGAATTTGTTAATTTATGATAATTAGTCACACATATAAACTCGGCATCAGTATAACGCCGCTTCAAATTGAAAAGTTTAATGTTAAAAGGAGACGTATAAAAGTGGTTTTTTATTCGGCCAAAAATTTTTATTTATTTTTCTACCATACAATATTCGAATCAATTTATTAAAAAAACGGAGGATCCATTATTATTTTTAAGTGATCCTATTAATCGTAATAATATACCCTTTTATCCTATATGCGTAGAATACCCGTTCGTTTTTTTGAAATAATTTAAAACCACCTTCCATACAAATACATCTCCTATAATTTAAACTAAAACATTATTATTTCAGATCATCTATATGCCGCATCCAAGTCCTAGGTCGGTAAATAATAACAACTGGGATGTAAAAGCTGTGGAACTACTGAAAACACATAATCTGTTGCAATATTACCAAAGTTCTCCTACTGACTAACCTGCCAATCCTGCCATGATATTCATTCATCAGACTGAATAAACCACTTTATTGCCTAGCCTCTGTTGCTGAATGTGGTTAATAAGGAGAGACAGGAAAACTGTTTCCAGTTTAGAGGGCATATTTCCACAACTCGACGTCTGATGCGCTTTTTTTGCGTATGGGTGGGATTGCTTGCTACTCGAGCCACCCTATCTCCTCGACAAACCTCAGCAGGCATTCGACCTTGCAGAGGTTCTTCTTGACATCGTCTAATTCTAATAAAATCAAACAATCAAGATGATTTGTACTACGGAACATGTTAGCATGTTATACCACCGTAAAAAGGTATATTTTCTCAATTTTTGATTTGATATGTAGTGTGAATTTGATTAGCCTTGGGCTAGAGTTATCGTGATTTGATTGCATAGCAATGCGAAATGCTGATGACAACGTCGACAACCGAAGACATATTCACTGAGCATATAATCACTACGTTATAGACATATTCTTATAACTCACTGAAGTGAAAACGATATTTTTCTAAACTGGGTTAAAGAAAAAAAAAACTGAAGACAACGGCTGCATGACGTCTGACTTTGCCTATTCTCAAAAGAAATAAATGAATAAAAAAAAGACAAACAAAACAGAGTTGATATTGAAAACGTGCGTTTTTTGTGCCAGCCAGCAATGTTAGTGTATAATTAATAAATTAACCATTAATTTGAAGCCCTCCATACCTACTAAAAAAAAGACACTATAAATACGAAATAAAGAAGAAGAAGAATACGAAATACAATTTATAACCTCGCTTTGTGCCAGCCAACGTGAACAAGAGGCTGTCAGCATCATAATATTAAAGAAGGTAATAAAACCTGTAAACATGTATAAATATATTTAAAGTTAGCAGTCGCAAGTCTTGGCCAAGTTATCGCACAATGGAGGAATTCATGAAAAGAGCACTTGAATTGGCTAAAGAAGCCTTGGCTGCTCAGGAAGTTCCAGTTGGATGTGTTTTCATTCATAATGGTGTCATCGTTGCTGAATCAAGAAATAGTGTAAATATTACTCGAAACGCAACGCGACACGCTGAATTAAATTGTGTTGATAGTGTACTTAAATACTGTGAAATAAATAATGTTGATTACCAGACTTATTTCAAAGATGTTAGTGTATATGTCACTGTAGAGCCCTGTATCATGTGTGCTGCAACTCTCAATAACTTAAATGTGAAGGAGGTGGTTTACGGTTGTGCTAATGACAGATTTGGAGGAGCTACAGTGTTAGATGTAAGCAAATTCTATAAACATAGTTATGTTTTGATTGGTAATATATTAGCTGATGAAGCAATGACTTTGTTGAAGCAGTTTTACAAAGGAATCAATCCAAACGCACCTGAATCAAAAGTAAAAAGAAAAGGTCAGTTGGTTGAAAATTAATTATTCTCAGGGTCATTATAATTTGTAATGGTATACATAATACAATATAATAAAAACTTACAGTGTATGCTATGTCTAATTACATTTATGTACCTAGAAAATGACTGGGCCAAAACACATTACCTGTAAAATACTCTTCTGTGATTAAAGAACAAGAAAAAATAGCTTCCAAATGGCTCTAAATTTTAACTTTCATGTGTTGTGACCCTGTAAATATTTAAATATAGGACTACTCTAATATTTATAGAAGTTAAGGGTGATAATAATACATACTCATCACTATTTAGATTTTTTTTGTTCAATTAATAAACAGACGTCAAATCAACAATTTTGCAACCCTACAGCTCATAATTATCTTAACACAACAATTACCACAATAGGTAATATTATTATCTTATTAAAATATTGCAACAATAACAACATCGAAAATAACTTAATAATTGTATTAGGTTTGTAGGAATACTCTGAGATGACTAAGGAATGTTTAGTATATTGCTTACAATAAAATAATTCATAATACCTACACCAATTCTTTATATCAGATATTACCAATTCAGCAGTATATAAAACAGGTGAAAGCTCTTTTTTTATTTTACTATATTGGAAAATAAGCAGATTTTCACAATCTGTATTATTATATATGGCACCAATATTGTCAGGGTTAAGTTAAATAATGTTATGTAAATAAAGAAGTAGGTACTTCTTGTGTTTATTGAATTTGGTATATTTTGGACTTCAGTGTTAACAAGCAACAATAAAATATCTCTATTGTTATAAATACATAATATATTACCAATTTTTTATACATACTATCAACTTAACACTAGGACAAATTCTATATCACTGTAATAATATAAAAGTGAGATCTTAGATATCAGAACCACAAATTTAAAAACTAACCACAAACAAAAATATCCATATTTATGGATATCACAAATAACATTTAGAGATCTCACAATTACATTTCTACAGAAGAGTTCAAATAATTTTGTACAACCACAGGACACTTAACGTCTTAAAAAAATAGGCAAGTAAAACTAAATGCAAAATAATCATACAATGTGCAAAACTTGAATAAATTATTACTATTAAAAATTATGCTGGCTATTTTATTTTATGCAACAGGCTTACTACACTCTAGACCAGTACCTAATTAATATGGAAAATACTGTTATTAAATTATTACTTAGATACCTACTTATAACACATACATACTTAATAATATTTGTTCCTTAAATTTTAATATTTATTCACTAGGATTATGGAAACCATTTACAAGAGAGTAAGTGGATTCTGCTTCTTCAAAATCATTTTGGCCATTATGAGTTTCAACTGGTAAATCACCATTAACTTCAGTTTCTAATTCTTGTTTAGGGCTCATAGTACAGCTGCTGCTGCTGCTGCTACCAGATGAAGTAGAACTGTCACTTTCAGAGTCTTCACTTGACGTGCTTTGTGTCCTTTGTCTTAGACCTTCAATTTCTAGCCTTAGCTGTTCATTGGTTATTTGTAATTCCCGAATTTGGTTTTCTTGTTCTTTTACATGACGCATTATTGTATCAATATTGACATCATCAAGAGTGCTGTCATTAGAAACTGCAGAAGTGTCCCTATCTGTCATCATACTATCTTTGTCAGTTGATGAATCTTTATCAGTAATGTCTTTGTCCTCTTCAGTACATCTAGGTTTTCCTCGATCAGTCCTTTTCATAAGATTATCATACTTTGCTTCAAGTAAGAGATATTCCTGAATAAGTTCATTTTTTGACATATTAGAAAGACGTTCACTTTGAGCATCTTCATAAACACTTGAAAATTCTTTAGTCAAATACTCTTCTTCATCTTCAGGTAAAGAATAGAAATAGTTGTCTTCCGAATCTACACTGAAACTTGAATCACGTGTGCGGCCTGGTGTCTTTGCAAAGTTGTTATCTGGTTCTGGTTTATGTATTTCCATTAAAAATTGATTGTTATTGAAAGGTGCGTGAGTTTTATTTAAAACAATTTTTCTGAAACGGTTATTTCTTTTTGTTTTATCATTTTTTCTTCGATCTTGCCATGGAGCTTTTATGAATGGTTTCAAAATTTTGCGCTTGGACTTCCCGCGTCTTCTCTTCTTTTTGCTGTTCGCTTCCAGTTTTAGATTCGGCACTTCCACAACAGATGGCACTGGATCCAAAGAAGGAGGTCGCGTCTGATCGCCATCTTTATTTTCAACTATATTTACATCCATTATTTATTATTGACAAAGATACTCCCCAAGCTTAAAAGCTATTAGTAATATTAGAACTAAACACTTCAACTTGGTGTTCAGTTTAGTCTTGAAAATTTTTAACAAAGATTTTTACCACAATACACGCAAACAACACCGAGTCCAACACTTCACAATAAAGATTCCGCCATCTTTCTTTTCGCTTGATGCTAATTGCCTGATTGCTGTCTGTCTGTTTTTTTTTTCTGTCTGCAGTGTTGCCAGGCCCGACTTTGAGAAATCGCCCAAAACCACGGACGATAGAAAATATAGTCTGTCGCGAATAAATGTGGGACGGGAGATTATTGGGAACTTTTAAAACTCGTTACTGGCTGCACTGTCATTAATTTACAGTTTAAATAGTTTAAGTAATTTATTGGTACCTACTTAAAACCTTATGACAATCTCCCATGTAAACAAAACACATTTATTCGACAGACTATACTCACTTACATACACTACACCACAGAATAAATCTTACACGCGCATGCACGCAACGCAGCAACGCAAGTTAACGCAAAGAACCGCACGCACGCAAGCAGTGGGCCCGATCACAGAATAAATATGTATGTACTACGTAGCCCCTCTACACAATGGCTCATTCATGATGGGCCGTTAAAAAAGTGGCCATCATCGCCACGATCATGTGTTGCTCTCCCTCCATATAATCGTGAGGACATTAACATTTACTCATTGTCAGCTGTTGAAGATGAACGTCGAAGTTATAGCGGCTGCTGCTATCTTTGTTGAGTACATATTTTTAATCACTATCGGAATGTGCATCAAAAATGGTCGTGAAAAGTAGATGGAGGAAGAGAATGTGGTGGATGCTAACCCCCTGGCCACAGCTTCGCGCGTCGGCGGCGCGCGGCGGCGGCAGCGACTTGCGGCGCAAAACTTGCCAGAACGTTAGTATTGTAACATTTTACGATATTTTGCAGCACTTTGCGTCACATGACTTAAAACGTTACGTTTACGTATTTTTAATCTTATTTGTGCTACATTACAGTGTTAAAGTCGTTTTCTAAGTAAAATAAGATAAACGTTATTTTTGCATGAAAATTGAACGTTTTTTGTAAAAGTTGGTTAATTTCACGCCTTTACAACAGTTTCTTGATTTCGGTGGTACATTTTTTAGCGGGTTTTAAAAATGAAAATTTTTTTAGTTCTCTCATGGTAATTTTGACTATGTGTCACTGGCAACATTCCGCTGGTCGCCGCCGGCCGCCGCCGCCGCCGCAGCCGACGCGCGAAGCTGTGGCCAGGCACTTTTCACCGTAACAGAATAGTGCAGTGAACTTATTTATGTATTTTTCGTAGCTCTTGCCTGCGTTTTCATTTTCATTGACTGATTGGTGGATGATTGTGTGGACACGAGCCGAGCACGCGATCATCCATCGGCCGGCACGCATTCCTTTGATGAATGTACTGACACAACTCACCGATTAGTCACGCTCACGCTCACGATTACAGGCGACTTAGATTAGAGCAATGCCGGCCTTCCGTAAGGTGAGGTAAGACAGGCGATGATGGCCCCTCACACAGACAGCAGGTCAATACGGGTGCTAGAAATTACTAGAGACGACGAAATTAAACTTAAGATCTATTATTACTAAAGACTAGGCTGTATGGGCTTTTAACCCTTTGCCTTTTTCATAAGGGATAAAAAGAACTAAAAAAATGTTCACTCACTCACTCACTGACGTCTTGCTTGGTGTCATTGATTCCTTGCACCACCCTTGCACTGCCCACAAAACAAAATTGTTCTATTGTGGTGAGAAATCAAGAAAATAACAGCTTTTCCTTTTCAGTCAATTTAATTACTCTCTGTATGACGTAGGTCAGTCTTAATTAGGTACATAATTATTCATCTCTTTAATGGTCAGTGTAGTTTCAGCAGTTTTTAGCGAAGATTGAAAAATTTCAGTATTTATTCTGTCTAAATGGCTGACGAAATTGTGTTTGACTTGCTCCATTCCGAAATTATCAATTATACCTTGGAACAGTCAAAGGAAAACAATGATAAAAAGGTATGCACTATGATGTTGATAATGTACCTAGGCACATCTTCACACCTGCCTGCAATGTTATCAAATATAAAAACAATTATTTACATTTTCAGGAAGTGGACTTGTCCGTTGTAGAATACATTGGTTTTGCCTCTGGTTACAAAATAATGGAGAGACTTACAAGGGAATGGCCAAGGTTTAAGGATGAATTAGATACAATGAAATTCATTTGTACTGACTTCTGGACTTGCATCTATAAAAAACAAATTGATAACTTGCGCACTAATCATCAGGGTGTTTATGTTCTTCAAGATAATGCTTTCAGATTTCTAACAAATTTTTCAAATGGTCACCAGTATTTGGAATATGCTCCAAGAGTAAGTACTTCATTTTCTGGTATAGTATTTATAGATGTGAAATACATGTTATTTTCCCTTGGTAAAAAGTGGCCTTTGTTTGTGTCAGTAATGGTACAAACTATCCCCACTCCAAAAATTCAAATCCCATATTACTTTGTAAATTTCTAAATAAATATTCTTCCATAACTCAAATATAAATTTCTGATATTTTTTAATATTTGGGACAAAACAAATAATTACTCTTTAAAACAGATAACATCTGTATTTTACAATTGCAGTGAAAATGAAAAACATTGAGCTTATTCATGCAGGGACTTAACCCACAACTTGACTATCTGGGCTATGTCACCAAGGATCTGTACCCAACGAAATTCATTTTTGCCTCTTACTGGGTGCTATAGAGAATTATTCCTCCTTATAGTAGTGAATTCATTGATAAATATTGCATATTTTAGCCTTAATAAGTTTGACACCATAGGCCAGACCGAGCCAGACACACTACTTTTAAGTAGGTACCTACATAGCAAATATTTTGTGTCATGTGATTAATCACATGAAATTATGGAAAAGATAATTGTTAGATTTTTCAACATTGTAATTTTATTGTTTACAATTACAACTATTAATTATCATTCATTATACTTAGTGGTCCAGGTTCGCCAAAAAATACTGCAAATCGATATACAGGATAGCCATTTGGTCTGGTACTTGTTATATTAATCAAAATTTTTGAAATTAATCATGAAATGGCTATCGAATAGGCTATCCTGTATATTGATTTGCGATAATTTGGCGATTTTTGCGTCGAAACCCGGCCACTAATTTTATCTAACATTCATTGTTCTGTTACCCTTATTATCATTATTATTATGATCTTAGCCTTAACTTTATTTTCAGTACGTAGCATACACATGTGGACTGATAAGAGGAGGACTAGCAAATCTATGCATCAATAGTGTGGTCACTGCTGAGGTCCAATCAATGCCATCATGCAAATTCCACATACATGTACAGAGATCATAATTTTATTATAATTATGTATTGTTTTAACTTAAACCAAATTAAAATAATCAAAATTATTGGACTGTTTCAATTGTGTATAGTCTGTCGAATAAATGCCTGACGACCAAAAAAATAATAAGCCTGCTCTGAGGGCGGCGGCGCCACATGTATATTTTTTTTTACGACTAGGCAACAATTTTCCTTGTAAATTAATTTAGTTCCGTTGAAATTCCGCAATATGGCGAGGCTTCTTACTTATTTCTTTGTCAGGCTTCTATGGGAGATTTTAAAAGTCGTTACTGGCAGCACTTTCATTGTAGTTTTATTAGGTACCTACCATATGAAGCGACAAGCTCTTATAAGCTGTCAAACGCGACATAATGACATTAGATTCATTGTAGTTCTGTCAATATGTCGCGTTTGACAGCTTCTCGCGGCTTACGTAGTAAGCCTACTGTCGGTAAGTAGCGACAGGCTCGAGAAGCTGCCAAGCGCGACATATTGACAGAACTGCTGTCACTATGTCGCGTTTGACACCTTCTCGAGCCTGTCGCTACTTAGGTACATATTACATTATAAAAGAATTAATTATGTTAGAATGAGATACAAATACACCGCGCTCACTCTTGCGTATAACTGCGTCCCTTTCTAATCTTTGCGTCAAAGATCTTTGATCCTTTTATAATGTGCCTTAGCGAGCTATCACACTGAAGACAAAGTCGTGCAAAAACGAAAAGGGACGCAGTTATGCGTTAGAATGAGATACAAATACACCGCGCTCACTCTTGCGCATAACTGCGTCCCTTTTCGTTTTTGCACGACTTTGTCTTTGTCGCCATCGAGAGAGGTGGGCCGCTTCGTGACTATATTCTGTTGGCCGAATGGCAGCGAAAGTAAATTCGTCATATTTGTTAAAAAATGGTAGCTTAGGACCCGTCTTTTTAGGCTTATGCAGCTCCTTCGTAGATTTGTATTCTTTTGTGATATTATATACACTTGACAAAGCCACGCCAGTCATCTCCGAGGTCTTTTTAGCGCATTCCGTTGCACTCCACTCGACTGCTTTTGGCCAATTTTCGATATTGTATTTATAAAGGCTCAAAATAACAGATTTTTCTTGAACCGAAAAGGCACCCCGAGGACGCTTCTTTCTGGGTGAAAGAAAGTCCACATCTTGTGTAGGGTCAGAAGAGACCATTTCACGTGACGGACCAGGTTGTGGATCCATCGTTTCTTACCAAAAAGAAAACACAAAATAACAAAACAACACAGATAACAAATAAAACAAAACACAGGTAACAGAATAAGATAACAAATAATTCAACGAATTTCGACAGCAGCGAAAGAGGAGCACATTCAAGCATTCATAGAAGCCGAATGAATAAATAATTTGACATGACACGACGTAGCATTTTCGTTTTTTTTTACTATGGACAAAGAGGTTTCATACATCTGAAATGATACCATTACTAAAATAAATTAAATGTTGTGCAAAACGTAACTCAGTTAATTTGTTTAGTTTAAAATTAAATAGCCATGTTATTATATCACACATGTGGATGCCCTATATTTTCTCATTGAAAATCTGAAAATAATTAACGTATCTATTTGATTTTACTACAATGTGTTGGGACAGATTTTTAATTGGCAACATATTATAAAATGTCAGGATTCCATTGAATGATGACTTTGACTAGAGCCACAGTATAATATAGTATGTACTACGTACATTACAGTAGGATAACTTCGCGGTTTTCTGGGATTGAACGAATGAATGAATGACATGCTGTAGGGTTGAACACTGCTTGTTTTTCTTGACCACTTGTTAAGTTTGCAAATAATTACTTAAAGTAAAGCCTGGCAAAATAAATAATAACCTGCTCTGGGGGCGTCCCATTTATATTTTTATGACTATGGCAACTATTTCTCTTATAAAATTAGTTCCGTTAAAATTCAGAAATATGGCGAGGTTTTCTATTTTTTTGGTTGGCCTTTATTTAAACGATTTAATTTGAATATAACAGCATTGAAAGAGACTATATTTTAATCCCCCGTGCTTTATAGAAGAGAAATATATACCTACTGAGTCCGATTACTTTAATAATAGCTCAAGGTCACGAACGACTACCTGTACTACAAGAGAAGTAGGTAGAAACATTCTTATTTACCAGTAACTACGTTTAAAAAAACCTCAAAACACTAATATACAAATTGTAAAGAATAATCTTAATTATAATCTTAATCTACTTACCTCATTGACACACTTGGTAATTTAAAATATTAATTTCTTGATTACTTAATTTAAACATCCATACACGGAACAATATCTCATGTTATTTGGCATTGCTTTTATTATTTGTTTCTCTAAATGACGCAAAAAAAAAAATATTTTGATTTTACGCCCGTTCGGGAGAGTGGCACAGCCCTGGCTGTTGCAGCCCGAAGTACCCCGAAATTTCGAAGCGCGCCAAAATGACACTTTTGTATGGAGTTACACTACGGTATACGGTGGTAGAGCTAAGCCGGGTCCACAGCCACAACCTATCTTTGTGCTCTTCCAAAGTTACATCCCAAATTATCGGCCTTTCTCTTATAAGTTGTATTTAACAACCAAATACTCTCTTTATTCCACTCCATTAATCAATATTTATAAGGTTCCACACAAAACAAACCAACACTTTTGCAACGCTAGTTTTATTTACATTCTCTTTGACTTTTGCACTGACGTCTTCCTTCATTCAATGAGCGCGAGAGCGAGCAAATAAAAAAAAATTCGACGCTTCCCCTCCCCGCAGGCGAACCCGGGGGATAAACAATGTAGGCTGAACAAAATTTGTTAAGCCACGCCCCTATTTT
>CAOKYR010000357.1:0-44823 GCA_948473455.1 Teleiodes luculella | reverse complement strand
TGGGTCACCGAGACGCAATTTTTTCCCAGTAAACTAAAATAGCCCTTTACATAAAACAAAAAGACCAGCTGCATGATCAATTTACTGCGAAGAAAATGCAATTCCTCCATATTGCTTTTTTATCCTTGGGGAAATTTATTCACTTCTACGAAGACTTCTACGGATGGAATAATCCAATTGCGCATAAAAGAGCAAAGCTTCGTCTTTTGCAAGTTCCGATCCGAAGTCCCGCATGCATTTATACTGTATCTGTAATTGGTAAAGGTGGCCTTATTTGTGCGTGTTTAACTCTAATATTCGCAGGGAGGATTCCTTAATAAATTTCGTAGTCGTTGAATGACATACATATAACTAAGGATCCTATACGGTAGTACCTAAAACATCCTCGCATATAACATAGCCTTGTGATGGTAATAAGTTACTTGTGAAGAAAACCAATTTTTGGAGATTATTTGGTTTTGCATTACTTTCATACGTCAAAAATATGATTTATGGCATGTAAATAATCTAGAGTTCATCGCAAGCGGGCCATGTTTATAATTGAACTAGCGACCCGCCCCGGCTCCGCACGGGAAAATGGTTATTGTGGGTTATCTTTAAGTATATTATGCATGTATTATACATACAAACCTTCCTCTTGAATCCCTTTATCTATTAAAAAAAACCGCATCAAAATCCGTTGCGTACTTTTAAAGATTTAAGCATACAAAGGGACATAGGGACATAGGGACAGAGAATGCGACTTTGTTTTATACTATGTAGTGATGGTATTCGTGTTCTACCGTTTCTGGTTGGTTCATAATAAATGTTGCCAACCGGCCCGTTACGAGTAAAACTAGCAGTCTAGTAGGCCAGGGTAATTTCTAACAAACGATATAGTTTTAGGACTAATTTCATCAGACCTAATGAAGAAATGTAACAGGTCTTTCGAGACATGCACGATAATATTATGTGTGATAATTACTGGTTTAATTTGTAAGATTCACCCGTACGTTAGTTAAGATAAATTATTAAAAACTTGCTGAGAACTGTTTTTATGACGTTAGAGACTTTATTAAATTTAAATTTTGACATATTATATACTTAACTTTTTCAATTTAGCATTTTCTATTGTATTTTTTATTTAATTTTATGACATGCGGTGTCTTACGTCTTACTTGACATCTTAATACAAATATTATAATAATAATGACCTATGTAAATTAATTATTCATAATTTTATGGTTGTAAACGATTAGTGTAATGTACCTACTTACATGATTTGCATGCTTATGTATAAGCTGAAGATACTGTGTCTATGAAATGTAACAACTATTTACTATCTTCAAGCAAATAAATCATTATTATTATTATTATTAAAGCTTGTAAACCGCGTAAGAAGAAGAAGAATTCGTAAAAAAACATACGACACTGTCTGTAACCTAAAGAAGAAGAATCACTTTTCCTATAGTTAATCAAACTGCCAAGTAGCCTAAAGTAAGTTTTACGATAACCTCATATTATAACCAGCCACATTAGGGGAGCATTAACATTGGTATAAAATCCTATCAAAGGAGTTTTACGACCATCAAATGAGCTCTGATTTCATTTGAAGTGGTTTAACTACTTTCGCAGCTTAGATAAGATTATGTTCTCTGCAGTAGAAATAAACTACAAATTCAAATTACTGCAAATAAGCCCAGAGCACTACTACATGGATATAATATAAGGGACTACTAGGTATTCTGTGCCTAGATTTGAAACGGGTAATTTGCTAGCATGATATTTAAGCGCCGCACTCAAAACTTGATAATAGCAGTAAAGAGAATAAAATGCTCGTAGCAGAGCCGTAAATGGACAAAGGCCAGAAAACTGGGTCGGTGCGCTTATTGAATTAGTAAAACAAAGCCCCATTTTAATATGTTACAGCTTAGCATTTAACAGCACCGATATCTCATTCAAGAAGGCAAGAAAGCCTCAACATTAACTACTTTTTATTCTGATTTTCCCACAAAAGATTAGGGTTCATAGACTTGCAAATCGTTCTAATGCAGATTGTTATTTGCGAGTTCGTTATTTACGTCGCTATTTCTCTTGAAGATTTTCCCAGTTCGTGATAGAGACTTAGTGAAATAATACAGTGTTTTGTTGAACTTTCGCTACTGTCCGACCTTTAAAGGTCAAATAATTTCAGATGAGTCGGGATTAGATCCCCCTGACCTCTAAATTAATTGGATATTCAAACTGTCCTTGGAAGATTGTTTTCCGGGCTAAGATATTGACAAATCTATTCCTTGACCCCATTTGCTAACAAACGACGAAGACGTCTTGAATATCAAATTGCGGATTCACTCAAATTATTATAATATTGATAAATAGACGCAAAACAATTGATAGATGATAAAAAGATGCATTCCATTTATGGGGCCCTAAGTGTGTAAAAGTTTAGTTTAGTTTTATTTATCACATACTACAAGATTGCACACTACACGTTTTTACAATATTATAAAAAAGGAATTATTCCGTAGTATGATCGTCGATACGAGTATATACAAAAACAAAAAAATATATTTAAAAAAATCATTTGTCAAGGAAAAAAAAAATTGTATGTCAAAAAGTAAAAATAAAAATAATTAGTATACCATAATGGTAAAATTAACTCATGTTTGGGAGGCCTAAGTCCAGCAGCGGACTGCTACGGGGTGATATGGTACGGTGTAACCACAGAACATTTAAAAGAGGTTAGAAAGGCGATGTGGGCGGGGCCGGCGCGCCAAAACTATGAGCAAAACGCTCATACTTCACGCAAAGAAACGATCGCGCTGTCTAACTCACACATAGCTATAAAAATATACATCAGTGTGCGTGCATGCGTATGATTCGTTTCCATTTGAAATCGCGTGATTGAGCGGCGCTATGATTGGCTAGATTTGAAATTGCAAATATGTGCGTAAACTTCATCTTTATTGAAGTACAGATGTAGTGGAGGTGAAAGGTGGGGTGGAATCGGCGACACCGGATTTCATACGGACGGCGCATTATCGCCATTCTAACCTCTTTTAAATGTTCTGTGGGTGTAACCATGACAGTACTCACGTGTCAGAGCGGCAGCAGCACACGGAATGGAAGGTGGTGGAGACAGCAAAGAGGAGACACAAAGCCAGCCCGTAGACCACCGCGGCTATGGCTTGCGGCGCGTTTGTGGACCGTGTGAGTAGCTCTTTGGCCCCCAGTGATGCAGGCGCCACGCATATTGCGTGCGTGCATACGTTCGCTACATTCTCCACCTGGGGCAAAAAAAATATTAGGATATTAGAAGACCAGAGTATAGCGAGTATCAGTGGGCTGCTGCATAGCACCCGAATCCGATCTGAAGGGGTGACCCCGGTAGTTAATTTGTCAATATTAATTTGTACCAAAAGACTTCCAGTGTTTGGCAAAGACCTTTCTCAAAGAACTCCATGACGATCGGTCCTGGTTGGACCAAAACGCGCAATGTGCCCTGCTCACTACCACTTTAGAAATTTATCGTTCGGGCTACTTCGGTGACTTTTCTTTGCCTGCGGGTCTCATCGATTCTGATTCATGATTGTTCTTTCGCAATATCTCCTTTCCAGCTAAGTGAGAGGTCATAAGTCCAGCAGTAGTGGTCTGTTATAGGATGAACCTAGTATTACTAAAGCATCTACAGGCGTAGCATTGTTATTCGCGTAGCGTATGATTAGATTACGACGTGAAAAGAGTTAACGAACGCGAACCTATCTTGTTATCGGCCCATATTTATTTAAAGTTATTTTACAGCTCATTATGTAAAGTGCCCGTAAAAAAATGCAATAACTGTTTGCTGCCGTTTAGGGTTGAACTTTGAACTGGCTGATAAATGTGGCCACATGATTGTATAACATAAAAAATACTCATTTTTTTTTAGGACGAAAGAGCACGAAAAGAATCGCAAACGTTAAAACGTTTTCAAGCGTAAACGTTTAAACGAGTTAACTTTACGAGTATTATAGTTATCACCGCAAACAATTAACACGCTTATTTTTTAACTGACTGCACGTCCTTAAAATGACATGAAATATGTCATTTCGAATTTACATAAAACATCTTCAGACAGAGCATGTCTCTCTCTCTACCAACTCCTTTGTCCCGATATCTGAGAATTTTGCCATTACATAGCCAAACTGTAAATCTATCATCAGACTCCGGACCCAGTTTGGTCGGACTAAAAAAAACTTCTTTCGATGAGGAATAAATGGTTCCAAGGAGTAGTTGTGGTATTGTTCCCCAGAAAATGGAAATTCTCACTAGCTCTCCTTGTTGTCCTGTCACCTGTACGCGGGAAAACTTGGTGAAGGCTCTGACGACGCTATAAGTGTAGCTAGTTTCTGGGCCAAGATTATCTGAGTTTGCTGTGGAAAAAGAAGAAGAAATAGCATGACCCAATAACCTACACTCTAACTTGGAATCTGCTTTCACACACCTAAGAAAATTTTAATTGCCAAACTAAAAACCATAGAATTCTCCATTTAATTAAAGTAGTAGTTTAGTTTGTTTTATTAGTTGGTCTTCGGCTAAATGAGTTCAAAGTCTGGTAGGTAACGAACTAAAACATACCGTGAGATTTTTAAAAACCGGCCCTTCTAACATGCCCGGTCCACGTGTGCCAGACATAATTTTGTCAGGCGTATTCTCCTATCCTATTGGAGGATATTTCAATATGGCGGGTTCAAATGTGCGACAAACTTTTGTCATAGCACTGCATGTTACGGGGGCTGATTTATTATTCTTCTCGTAACAAGTTTTTTTATAATGATAATTATCATATAATACCAACATCCGTACATACTCGTAACGTTCGGTTCTATCTAACAATAGATATTGGATACGGTAGGTAATACGTATATACTCACTCGTATTACAGCTTGATTGATTTAGCCACCCGTACGCGTGTGAGACATTTATACGAGTAGCGTATCTATTATTGAACAACGAGCAACAAAATAATATAACCATATGCCATTAGAGAGATATGACAGGGAATCGCCAAGCGAATGAGTATTTGTGGGTGCTGTTGTAAATGTACTTAGACGATCCCCAACTTTTTTAGCTGTGCCCTCCATAAAACGTGCGAGTCAAAACAATATACATCAAATATCAAAACACTATTTTGTGTAATTAGATTGAGGATCGCTCAATTCAACCCCGTGCCGACCCGTGAGTCAAGAATGATAAGCACCTAGAAATAAGTACCTAGTGTTTGGTGAAAGAAATCCTTCACTCCTTTGGATAATATTTACGATAGGAGCCGACCCGTCACCCGTAAATCTTACTTCGAATAAAAGCATATTTCATTCATTCATTCATAGGTATTTACGATAGGACTTGCTACTTTGGGTTTCTGATTTCTATCTAGAAAGTTTATATCAATGAATTTTTGAAATTCGATTTGATACGCCTATTTGATGCTGGACGATACGACGACGATCAAACGCTTATTACCATTGCTTATAAAAGTCACCGTATTGATTGCAATTTCCAATGATATTTTAACAAAGGTTTGATCTAACTTTGTTAAAAATTAGCTTTTGTTACTATTTCATAATCTAATGTCTGTCACTCACATAGAGTTGCGTAAATAATTTTATTTTTTTAAAATTTGAAGCATGTTAATAGTATTTTCACAGGAATGGCTTTCATTTTTGGCAGGCCGATCCGGAAAAAGATGTCTTTATCTTTGAAATGTAGCTGATATTACTGAAAACCCCTATATTCAGCATATTTTTTTAGCAGTTTAACAAACAGTTCGATTGATCAAACTAGTGTTATTTAAAAAGAAATATTAGGTACCTCTACACATTCCATAGCTATATCTATATAGGTACAGAGAAATCTCGTGACTAAGCTAAGTACAACCACAGTACAACCAAGGTATCTGCGCCCGTTTAGATGGGCACTGTTATAAATAATGATCGCACTTATATAACCTACCTACCTCCCTATGTACTTGGTTTAAAAATACACACCGTACACGGGCACACGGGCGCGTGGTATGTATGTATACCTACGTACATGTACGGTCCGTAAACATATTCTCTGGTTTACATTGTAGTATCGTGTTTAGATGTGTATGTAACTATGCAATTTACTTACGTATTTAAAGTTATATAATTTAATATCTGTTACATAGCAACAAGGCCTGGATGATAAGTTCGATTTCACATAATTTTGATAATAAAATTTGATCTGTGATGTGATGATGGATGACCATCAGATCAGTGCAGTGGTGTAGTGGTTAGGTAGAACTGTACTGTTAGTTCCCATACGGGAGGTGCGGATTCGA
Organism: Teleiodes luculella; assembly: GCA_948473455.1. Taxonomy (NCBI): domain Eukaryota; kingdom Metazoa; phylum Arthropoda; class Insecta; order Lepidoptera; family Gelechiidae; genus Teleiodes; species Teleiodes luculella. Next base: position 38,501 of record CAOKYR010000357.1, on the reverse strand, counting down.
GTCTCACAGCATATTAATTCGATTTCTATTACTTTCTTAGTTATAATATTATAAATATGAATAAAAGAACACAAAAGAAAAAAATATATTTTGTTTTCAGATTGTCCTTTGAATGTATTTCAATTTAACATTTTAGGAACACATTGATCTCAAAACAAATAGTCATCAAGTTCCTTAGAGACTCTGAGTTTCTAATTAGAATCCACTGAATTGACCTTGATGTTGATAATACATTTGATTAGTTTCGTATACATAACTACTAAACACCTTAGTAACACAGCAAATTGCTATAATAGATGCCATTTAGCTTGAGTAAGGTTAAGTGGTTCGTCTTCAGGGACCTTTGAGCCAACCCATAATAGGTTGGCATTCTAATCAAGTAAAAGTATTTCTGTGTTACTCATACATAATAATACCTTACTTATAAATATTACTAGCTTTACACCCAGTGGCTCCACTTGCGCTTACAGTTTTTCCCATGATAAAAGGAACCCTTTGTGTTATTGATGTAAGCTATATTGTAGTAAAGTTTCATTAAAATCCACTCAGGTAGTTTTTGCATGAAAGAGTAACAAACATCTGTTGTGACAAACTTTCGCGTTTATAATGCTAGATGCTAGTAGGATAATGTAATTGCTTTACAATGTGACTGGTGATGTTTCATTAATATAATATCCATAATGATGGATTGTAATAATAAGTAATTCTGCTAAGAATAGAAATGAATTTACAAAATCAATTTTATATTGATGGCAACATCTATTGACTTGCCCAGAGGCTGAGCCTATAGGGTTGCATTCTTGCTGGCTGATAAAACACACAAAAACTTATATAAAACCACAAATTTATGATTATCAATGGCAGAATTAAAATCCTTTAAAATGTATGTATAAGGCTGTCCTTTTACACACTTAGTTTTGTGATTCTTTTCCTGTTTTTGTATGCAAGAATGCATAATTATTATGTTCTATTGTTATCTTATTAATTTTTCTGATATTTTATAATCTTATCAGTCTGGACCGATCGTTTGGACACTGGAGATAGACCCCGACAAGAGAACCAGCATTTTAAGTACATTCATTATCATACATACCTAAATAAGGAATTATCGGACAGAGGTCATCTAAATTTTCATGATATAAATTTTCTAAGCTATTAGGCTAAATTACAAACTAAAAGGATTTTTCTGAAAAACCAGCAGTTTAAAATTAAAATGTGAAGTTATTACAAAATCAAAAGGCCAGGTACTTATTAGAAAGATTGATCAATTTCCTCAATAGTGATAGATATTTGAAAATTTTAATTTCTGTCTATGTGGCTTCATCAAATGGGGTACTAAATATTTGAGCAGAATGTTAACATCTTAAAGAGTATAAAAAAATAAATAACAACTACTCGTAAAGTTTTTTTTTTCTTGGGAACTAAACTTTATTGTCAAATTGGACACAAAATATACATTGAATTGTTAAATTAAATAATAATTATTATAAATAAGGAAAAGTAATTAATTGGCCAGAGTCAAATTCAGATTAATTATAAGATTTTTTTATGTTCGGATTTAATTTTAATTACATAATAAAAATATATACTGCTCATTCCTGGGAACAAGTCTAAGAATTCTCATTTAAGCTAAGAATACTACATGAATTCTGCATAAATTATGTAAGCTCTTCAGATAATTTATAATATACTCTTAGAACATAATGTATAAACAAACAAGTACTGACCGTCGTTGGCACATAGGCCTTGTTGGCAGAGGCCTTCTCGTTCATCCATTTAACCGACTTCAGCTTCTCCCATGGAACATCGCAGTGAAAATAAACTTTACTATCTTTAAACTTAGATTTAAACTTCATAATTATCACAGAAAATAAGCTTGAAGCGTCACCCATTCGTCTTTTCTATATTATATCGCCACGTAAGGTAATACTTATATGGTCATGAGACCAACACCTGTACACTTACTATTACGGTTTTCTTAAAATTCATAATTTTAATTAATTTTACATTTTCTGTTATAATAACACACTTTTTACATTTTATTTAAAAATACGCTCGAACTTCGACACGTCCACCTCGGTTGATTAACTTTACCGAATAAAAAAAAAACATTTCTGATTCGATCTGTCAGTCAGTGATTTTTTATTTTCGATAAAGGCAAAGAAGTACAGTAAGTACAGCCTAATCTAGTGTAAATACGTATTCTATCTTGTATTAGACACAGTATAAATATAGTATGTTCTACGTACACGTACACGTACACATCTTGATAATCTAACTAAATATTTTTTCTGAAATATGTTTTACTCTGGGGGAGTGAAGAAGGGAGAGGGTTTGGGCACAGAAAAATATAGGGTAGGTAATGCTTAAAAGGGCAGGAGAAATCTGCCGACAGTAAAATAGGTAGACCTAACATAATTAATTATCGTTTCCATTGATCTTAAAAGATTTCTCCTTTCTAAGCCTATTTCCCGCGCATTAATCTTAAGGCACCTATTTCACTGGCGACGAAGACAAAAAACGAAAGAGACGCAGTCATGCGTTAGAATGAGATACAGATACACCGCGCTCAGTCTTGCACATAACTGCGTCTCTTTCTTCTGTTGTCGCTGCCGCCAGTGAAATACCTACCAAATATTTTTTTTTTTTTTTTTGCGTTTTGGCGTCATGCGGTCAGCATACAAACTAAAAGTGGAGAAACGAAACGCGAGTATACGATTGATTACCAAAAGGAACGGAATTTGGAATGGAAAATAGGATAGGATAGGTTTTTATGTAGGGATTCTAGTAAGTAAAGGTAATATAGACGGATATAAGGAACAAAAAAGGCATAAGATAATTACTTATATTATAAGAATAGCTGGGAAATTGAAAAAAAAAAATACTGTGCTAATAGGAATCGCCCGCTGGTTTCCGAGACGCACTATTCGCTCAAGCGTCTTCTGGATAGATATTTGTAAGACTTTATTAAAGCCACACATACAAGATGCATACAAGCTTGTAGCTTAGTTAGTAAAATTAATTTATAATAATAACATGAAATTGTAGGTAAAAAATTGCGCATTGAGTGAGAATATGTAATAAGTTGCAATTTTTAAAGCACATCTCTTGGACCAGTTTTTTTCATTGTTTTAAAGTCTTATTTTTCCTGTCCCACAGAAACGAATAGGTATTTCCCCCAGTAATAATAGCCTATGTTCAGTTCAGAATATATTCAAGTACAAAAACAAGTAATTCTTATTATGCTGGGTAAGATTGTGATAATATGAATGAGCAAATAAAATTAAATATATATTGATTTTAATTCTTATATAATTATAAATATGTACAGGATGGGAGTGAGTTTAGTGGAATATTCACAATGCTATAAATTAAAAGTTGTTTTCAAAAATTTGAAGTAATCTTTTAATCTCTGCTATTCTTGCAGCCTGAGCTTGGACTGGAACCATAGCCTGTGAGACCTCCTCTCCTTTAGCCAAAATTGTGTACATGCTTTTTATATTGTTGTCCATAGCATCACAAGTTTTACCGACAGCATCTTTATAAACTTCCATGTTTTCAGCTGTTAAGGATGAATTTGAATGTAAAATGCTTGATAAATTTTCTATTAAGTTGTCAACAGACTGGGCAATTTTCTGAGCTTCATATTCTAAGTCATTTAATACTGTGACATCTATTTGACCAATTTGAGGTGCAAGTATCTGTCTGTAAAGATTGCCCGATGGAGTGCTGGAGCGTGAGGCACTATTGCTACCAAATACTGGAGTCTCACCCCGTTTAGTGACAGGACTAGAGATCTTAATTTTAAATTCTAGATCATCAGCCACATAGTGGGTCATGTCTCCTTCGTATCTGACTTGACCATCCATGTCTAGTGGGTACTTCTCTTGTTTTCTGTTTTCAGAAGGAAGGTCGTAGGGCCTGGAGGGGCCTGCGGCTGGATTAGACTGTGTTTTGCTTACATCTTGGTCAGAGTGGAATGAAATTTCACTGTATGATGCAGTCATTTGTGCTGATATTTCGTCGTCAAAGTCAACATCTCCTTGAGTTCTATTTGAATGAACATCGGGAACTCTGTCTTTCTTAGGTGAAGCATGTTCTTTAGAAGAGCCTTCCATCCTAAAAATCTAACTTTTTGTAAGACAAAGATGAAATGGGAAAGGAATGTCCTGCTCGTTAATGGTTACCTGTATACACAACTTTGCTATAAAACTTTTATAATTCAGGAGTGTTGGTTGGTTTCAAGGGTTTTAATAAGCCCACGGAATACTATTACTTCCTAATTCTATTCAATTCCTAGCCAAAACCCAACCCAAAAACAACAAATCACAACACAAACACAACAGACAGACAGTGACAGACAGACCATTGACATCAAAGGCTGGTATTTCACGGGAGACAAAAGACAGAAGACGAAAGAGACGCAGTTATGCGTTAGAATAAAGTACAAATACACCACGTTCACTCTTGCGCATAACTGCGTCCCTTTCGTCTTCTGTCTTTGACTACCTACCGTGAAAAAACAACACAACATCTTTAAAAAATTATCGGAATCAGTAAAAGTAAAAGGTAGTAAATTATACATCATACAGCCATCGTCTTCTGTATCTTCTTTTATCCAGTTTCGTGAAAACGTTTTTAATAAATTAAATTCACCTCGGTTTGTATGTATGTAAGTTTAAAATTGTTTGAATATATCATCAAACATTAACAAAGTAGTGGTGATTGATACGAATTAAGACATATACCAAATAGAATATTGGCTTTATTCAACAATAAAATGCGACATGATGAACTTAGGCAAATGACAGTATCAGTCAAATATCATAGGCAATAAAACTTCATATAGACGGCACAATAAGGAGAATATTATCACATTCGCCCCGTCTAAGAAGAGACGTAGTCATGCAAAAAAGCTGGGGGCCTACGTTCTCTGCCCGAGCGCCGAGGCAGGCCGTTTTCTGCATCCGGGTTGGCATTGGCAGTTGGGTCTTGATCTGCTGAGGTTTCTTCCTGCTGGTTGACGTCAGAGTCATCATCATCTGACAGGTCATCGTCTACCGTTCGTGGCACTGGAGCAAGTGATCTGTTGGAGACTGTTGTCTCTCGCCCATCAGGTAGTCTTATGAAGGAATATTCGGGGTTGCTCTGCAGTAATTGCACTTTTTCTACAACTGGGTCGTATTTAGAGCTTCTTACATTTCTTTTCATGAACACAGGTCCTGGTAGATGAAGCCAGGTAGGCAGAGATGGTCCGTTTTGCGAACGGCGCGGGTGGTTAAACATGCGCTCATGCGGCGTGGTATTAGTGCTCGTGCATAAAAGAGATCTCAACGAGTGAAGCGCCGGTGACAGCGCTTTTTCCCAGTTAGCGACATCCTCGTTGTTGGATTTCAGGTGTAGTTGTATCGTTCGCCACAGTGAACCATTTAGGCGTTCAACCTGCCCATTACCCTGAGGATTATATGGTGTAGTCCGGCTGCAGGATGTGCCAATTGAGAATAAAAACCGCCGGAGCTCATCCGATAAGAAACACGTTCCCCTGTCGGAATGGATGTACGCTGGAGTACCAAAAGTGGAGAATAAGTCTTTGAGGCAGTTGATGACCGTTGCTGACGTTAGGTCTTTACACGCATAAGCGAAAGGAAAACGACTGAACTCATCAATAATTGTGAGTATGTACCGATTCTGGGTGTTAGATGGTATTGGTCCTTTAAAATCAATGTTTAATCTCTCGAAGGGAGCAGTCGCTTTGATTAGATGTCCTTGATGTTTCAAGTAACGTGGTTTTATTTCTGCACACGTTGGGCATGCAGCTGTCATTCGTTTTACATCATCTACGGAGTAGGGTAGATTCTTCGACCTGATCCAGTGAACCATGCGCGTGATTCCTGGATGACAAAGAGAGCGATGTAATTCCACTAATTTTGAATTAGAAGCTGAAGTGTCTATTTGCATGCAGACTCGAGAAAGTGCGTCGGCGGGGATATTCAGCTTTCCAGGCCGATAGACGATGTCGTATTTAAAACACGATAGTTCCAGCCGCCATCTCTCGATCTTTTCGTTTTTTATTTTACTGGAGTGTGTTTGATTAAACATAAATGCAACGGATTGTTGGTCAGTGGTAAGTAAAAAATGTCTTCCAATCAAGAAGTGTCGCCATTTTCTTAAAGCCTCAACTATAGCACATGCTTCTTTTTCGATTGATGGTTGCCTTTTTTCCGAGTCGTTAAGAGAGCGTGAGAAGAACGCGACGGGGCGCCCTTTTTGTGATAGCGTTGCTGCGATAGCAAATTCGGAAGCGTCGGTCTCAACAGAAAAAATTTCTTTGTCATCAATTCCTGCTAGCGCTGATTTTGAAATGTCAGTTTTTATGTTTTGGAAAGCAGTGACAGCATCTCGAGATAACGGAAAAGAAGCTTCAATTAAAGGCCTGATTTTGGAAGAAAAATTGTTTACCCACTTGGAATAATGGGCGAATAGGCCAAGTGCTCTTTTAAAAGTAGCAGCATCATTAGGGATTGGAAGGTTCGTAAGAGGTTCCAACCGAGTCTTGTCTGGTTTAATTACGTTATGTTCGATAGTGTAGCCAAGTAGGTTTATGGATTCCTTTTCGAATGTGCTTTTGTTCATGTTGAGTGATAGTTCGTATTTTTGCGCAGCTTCCATGAATCTTTTAAGATTTTTGTCGTGTTCCAATTTGCTTTTACCGCACACAGTGACGTCGTCCAAATAAGCGAATGTGCCTTGAAGTTTTTCAATATCAATGATAAATTGCAGACTTCTTTGAAACGCCGCTACCCCGTTAGTCACGCCGAATGGTATTCTTGTGAATTGGTAAAGGTTACCACATGCCTCAAAGGCTGTATATACCTTTTCTTTTGGAAGGATTGGCACTTGATGATAAGCCGATTTTAAATCTATTTGACTAAAGACGTTATATTTGGCGACTTTAGTAATGATGGAGTCGATACTTGGCAGGGGGTAGGCGTCTAGTTGCGTGAATCTATTAATCGTTTGTGAATAGTCGATGACAAGCCGCTTACGGTGATGGCCTCCGCCGGCGACGAGTACTTGTGCTCTCCATGGCGAGATGCTAGGCTCGATTACTTTGTCCTTAACTAGATTATTTATTTCGTTAGAAATGAATTCTTGATCTTCCTGAGAATGACGTCTGGAGCGAATGGCTATCGGTTTTATGTCTGGGGAGAGGTTGGTGAAAATTGACGCCGGTGGGACTGAGGCTTCTAAAACACTGCAGACTTTAAGAGGTTGTTTGTCGCCTCCAAATCGTAGTTCAAGCGAGGAGTGCCTCCCGAGGACATCGTGTCCTATGATGACATCTGCACACAGTTCGCCAACAATGAGCAGGGGCTGATGCTGATATTTGTGTTCACCAATCTGGAGTGTAGCATAACATAAGCCGTCGACGTACGAGACATTGTTGTGAGAAGCTAGAGTTATCGCTTGTTTACAGGGTTTCTGTTTAAGATTCATAATCCGAGCGAGATTTTTGTCAATAAAGCTGATCGAGCTACCAGTGTCAAGCAATGCATCCGCACGATGGTCATTGATAGTGATAGGGACGGTGGCTTTTCTAAGACTTGAAGGAGCGGCAGCGGAGATTGTTGATAGGTAAGTGTCGTTAAGCTGAGATTGGGAAAGAGTTGACTGGGAATGTGAACGTTCTTCGTTCGTATCGATAGCGTTGACAGTTCGTTGAGTAGGACCAGAACTACGGCAAACATTTGCGAAGTGTCCTTTCTTGAAGCATAACTGACATTCAGCGTTATTCGCCGGGCATCTATTTCGCTGATGTATACTTCCGCCGCAAAAAAAGCATTTCCGTCCGGATTGGTTGTAGTTATTGTAAGAATTTGGTCGAGATCTGTTTGGAGTGTTTGCGGTTGCTAGGTTGGGATTGTGTCGTTCTTGAGATTCAGAAACAGCGTTAACATGAGCAGATGTAGAGGGCACGGCGAGTAGTTGCGAAGTGTTTTCAGCGGATTCTAATGACATAGCCAAGTTAAGAGTTGTCTCTAGATTGTCAGTAGATTTTTCTAGGAGTCTTTCTTTAATTTTCTGAGATAGTATACCGCCGATGAACGCTAAGCGTATGGTTTCGTTCTGGTATTCAGCAGCAGTGACATCTTTGAATTTACATTCACGAGCGAGTATTCTTAGTGCTCTAGAATATTCTGCTACTGACTCGCCTGGTTGCTGCTTTCTAGAAATGAGATTATGACGAGCCAGAGTGACGTTTTGTACCTTTTCGTAAGCATCATTGAGTGTTTTGATAGCCTCGGAGTACGTGGTTCTAGCTTGGATGAAATTGTAGATTTGCGGAGAAATATGATTGACGAGGAGTTGGTACTTAAGTGCATCGTCGGCTGAGGTAGCTTCCCGTTCGATGAAATTCTCGAACGAATATTTCCAATGGGCCCATTTGAGGTCTGATCCTGTCATCGAAGGTTCGACGTCAAACCGTTCAGGGCGGAGATAGCGTGATACAGAGGATTTTTCGTCAGGCATCACGAGTTGATATGAAAATATATTGTTGAATAAATTGATACGAATTAAGACATATACCAAATAGAATATTGGCTTTATTCAACAATTAAATGCGACATGATGAACTTAGGCAAATGACAGTATCAGTCAAATATCATAGGCAATAAAACTTCATATAGACGGCACAATAAGGAGAATATTATCACAGTGATGGTGAATGATGGAATGGATGTGAAACCATAGGTTTAAATATAAGCGCCTTCTTCCACTATTACGTACGATTTCCCTTTTTCTGAATTCCCGCGCAAAACTTGAGGAAAAGTAAACGGAAAATTTGCGATACAGCTTTCAAATTCTACAAATAAATTAATGAAAATCGACGCAAGAAAAAAATTGTTTTTGGTTTTGCGAAGTATTGCAAGCCATGTATCCGAATAAAAAATTGGTTTTGTTATGTTGGCATTAACAAAACAAATGACAATTGCGGGAATTTTTGACAGTTGTCAATAAAAACATGTCGAGTGTGGTTGTTTTTTGGAATAATAGTGAATTATTGCATTATCAGTAGTATAATGTGAATAAGCCATCTTAATTTATTAAAATATTGCCTTGGCTTTGCTAAGGTATCTTTGATTGGTGAGTTAATTGTCATCCAAGCAATCGAAAGCGTAGGAATTCCATGGATGTCCTTTTAACATGGCGCTCCCTGTCGACATGTGCGGACGATAACGCTCATCCTTTGTCGTGTAAGCTTCTATTTCGACTGTGGGAATAGCTTATTTACTCATTTGTTGAGTGCGTGGGACATTTATCAAATCTTACGTAATCGTTTTGTGGGGTTTAATGTGAACATTTGAGGTGAAAAGCGGGCGCTACGATGGTGAAAACTCGTCGGAGTAACGGCGAGAACGGGGAGGTAGACGAAGGAAACGACACGTTAAACGACGTCGGCAGCGTTTCGGATGAGAAGGTGACCCCTCGGCATTTATATCAGTTTGTCCTGATGCAGGTTTCAAGCCTTGCTTTGTTTAGAAATACGGAATGAATGTCGACTTCCTGTCCCCATTTTATAGCCCTGTGCTGCGATTGCACGGTGTTGCATGCGCTTGTACTATCCATTTTATTACAGTAGATTCTAGTTTGCTATGTTTAAAATGAAGTTGATGCCTAGTAGTTACAATTTTGTATGCAAAACCCAAATAAAATCATTTAATCATTGTTAGGTGGAGATTATGGTACAGCTTTGCTTTACATTTGTACTCTGAATTTAAAAATAATATAGTATTGTATTTGTTATCATTCAATGTTTTGAATCAATGAATGATGTTTTAAGATTATTATTTCTGTTTAATTTTATACATCTCACCAAACAAGCATTATTATAATTATGTTGCATTATCTTATTTTTATACAATAAAATAAGGTTTACAAATTTAAAACAAGAGCAGCTTTTGAAGCCCCGATTAAGTACATATTATTTTTGATTAAAGCTCATAGTTCCTTAGACCAGTGTTCCTCACTATAAATAAAATCACTCTCGATCACTTGGCAAAAACTATAAATAAAAACATATAAATAAAAAACATAAATATCGCACAATTTATTTTTGTACTAACATACTGTATTAATGTGAAGGTTAGTGCTACTTTCTGCAACTAGTAAGTAAGCATAACAATTAAGGCCTGCTGGTTTGTATTTATCTATTCAAATGATCATAGATAAGATGGCGGACCCCCATACACTTTCTCCCACACCACAGGTTAAGAAACACTGCCTTATTATTACTCTCAAATGTTAATCATAACTTCTCACGGATTATTATTTATGGTATTAGTCATACAGTTAATACCTCTACCCATTTTTTTAAGTACTAGCAGTCTGCCAGCGGCTAGCCCGTATTGTTCTTTTACTTTTCTGTGCACTTTCCAGTAGGAATGAGATGTTTTCCCATGGTAAAAGCTACCTAAGTTGTTGACTGGGGATATAAGGTACCACCGTTACAGTTTTATTATATAGATGCAATGATCTGGTAAAAGTGACTCAGCAAAACAAAAAGTACAGACATATTAAGAGAAAGAGAATAGAATAGATAGAATATACTTTATAGCACACAAATAACACAAGAAATAAATACAATGTAACAACAATACAAGTGTATAAAAAAGCAGCCTTATTGCTAAGGTAGCAATTTCTACCAGGCAACCCCAAAGAGACACAGAAACAGATAAACAATGTATTTAAGTGCAGTTTAGAAGACTGGCAAAAGATTTTTTGAAAGAAGTTGATTTAATGAAAATCAATAATTTATTACCCAAAAAAAAAAGTTATTCGTGTACTCATACTTGTAAAGTACTAAACAATTTCTCCAATGTTGAATCTTCTCAACATACTATTAAATAGGTTATTTTTTTCAGGCTAAGTCAGTTTAAGTGCAAAAAATAAAATCATAATACAGAATTACTCTGCCTGAGGAATTTCAAAGCATACATCAACTAATTCACCTTCAAATTCACTTTCACTTTCAATTTTTATGTAATTAAATTAAAGTGATATATTTTTTTTGCGTTTTGGCGTCATGCGGTTAGCTTAAAGCCACAAACAAAAAGTGAAGAAACGAAATGCGATTTTATGATAACAAAAGGAACGGAATTTGGAAAATAGGATCTATAATAGGTTTTTATTTAGGAATTCAAATAACAGGGACACTGTGATCAAGTGATATCTTACATTTCTAAAATGACAGCAGTTCACAAAAAAAAAGTGACAATAAAGAAATCATAAATGTATTGAATGAAAAATGTATAGTAAATTATTAAGTTGATGAAATATTTTAAGAAAATTTAAGACCTGTAACTTAATTTATAGAGCATGCATCAAACATTATCCAACAGTTTATCCAAACAGGGTCTTTTGCATTTTGCATGGTTATAAAGACCTGCTGACTCTTTTAGGTATACTAAACATCTTCGGCATAAAGCAAAACAAAAAAATCAGTTTGAATATCTAAAGAGACTTGAAAGTGCTAATTATGAAAATTAGGATGCATGTTATGTTTGTGGTGAACTTTATTAAGTTAGAAATATTTTTGAACTGCATTATGGAAGTATTTCTGAAGACTAAAGTAAGTTTTATTTTAGGCTTCAAATTGGTCTCAGCGGGAGTTGCGCAGTAGCCAACAGTACAAAGTGACCAGAAAACTACCTTGTTGGCCTACTAACAAATGTGAGTGTTTATTTATTATATTTTTTTATGATTCTTATTTTCTGTTGGTGATTTTTTATAAACAAGAATTATTTTAAAACATAAGTTTAGGTATCACTAAATATGCTGCTGCTATACAGCACTTGAGCATAAATTACATATAAAAATATAGAATTTTTGATGTTTTAAAATAGATTGTTTATGTAGCAGATTAAATAAAAATATATTATTAATAAACTTTGTGAAGAATAAATTTCATTTCTTATTTATGTGACCTAGATCGCCAAAGAAGATTACGCGCCATCAAGATGTCTCGGATAGTCTTTCCAGAGAGTGACACAGAGCCAGAAAAATATTCAAAAAGGTCAGTAGAAAATATGATACCTATTTCTCACTAGTTAGTTGATGTAATTGGGTGAGATTGATTTGATATGGTGGAGTATTTTTTACGGTTTATCATTGCTTGGCAAACGCGTAGTAGGTAGTAGTAGCATATTGCATCTGGGCATTATGACCTTGAGCCGCAAACGCTGGAACAACGACGATGCTCGAAAGACCCTTGGGGTTCTTAATATTTTGTGATTTTGCATGAATGAAAATATCATTTAATAAAAAAAAAAAACCCGGGTCACGAAACCATTACTTGATCCTTTTAACAACTAGAAAATAGCTGAAAATCTTCAAATGGCTGAGGATATTTTCTGGATCATAGCTAAGATATGAACACTCGATTGCGACACCTTGCAAACAAAAAAAAAAACTAGATAGAAATCGGTGCAACCGTGTAGGAGCTACGATAAAGAGATCATAAAACGAAATCAAAAGGTTTATATTCGAAGTAAGATTTTACAAACCATTTTCCGACGTCATATGAAGTTTATAAGATTTTCTCAAATCAAGCCTGGCTTTCGTCTCACGCTAATATAGCCATGCATCGCCTTTTAAACTTTGAAAAGGCGATGCGATATTAGCTTGAATAGAGCTGGTGAAAAGAAATACTCGAAGTTGTATTTTATAGTCTTCGTCTTAATTTAACATGAATACGGCAGGTCTCGAAAGGTGCGCGTGTTTTTCGCGGATGACAACGACTCGAACAACCGCAGCATCCGGCGGCGCGGCGTGCGCAAGAACAGCCTAGAAGACAGCGAGGACAAACCTATACAACAGAGTGAGTAACCCTCCCAACTCAAAAGCCAACACACACAATAATAATAATATTATACTTTATTGACACCAAGAAAATCATTACAAAGGAAACATAACAATTTGAAACCAAGAAGTCAACAGGCGGCCTTATTGCTACGGTAGCAATCTCTTCCAGGCAAACTTAGGGTCTGGAAAATAAAAGTGAAAAACTGTGCGGGTTGGTGGCAAGTAATAAAAAACTACATACAAATAGAGTGTACTTAAATTACACAATTGACAGTCCCCACCGAGGGGCCAGTTCACGATGTTTTCCTTCACTTTAAGAGCGTCTAATAAACTTGCTTGTTGTACTAGTAAATAAATATTTTTATTATTTTATTTTATTAGGGTGATTTATTTGAATATGATAGATAAAACAACGCCAATTACAAATCTCCACCGATACATAATACAATAGGTTTGATTGAGAAAACAATGAAATTATTATGCACTGTAAATAACTTACACTAAGCCTCAAAGAATTGGTACATGATTAAACCTTGTCAAAATAGTCACTGTCAAGTTTATGCTTGATGTTGGTTTCACTTGCGAAAGGTACATCAATGATGGATGATACATCATCTCAAGCTCTGGAAAATAAATGGAGACTGTGTTGTAGATGTGAGGAGGAGTTGTCGGAAGCGCAAGCTTCTCCACCACAACTTCAACGAGAGCTGGATCACCAACGAGCTGAAGGTGAAGGGTTACCCCGACCTGTACGGGTACCCCGGCGTCGCCTTCACATCCTCAGACGAGTTCTCCTCCGGGGACGAAGCCGCACGCCCCAATAAGAAAATCGTAAGTACTTCTTACTACGACTCTGTACCTTTTTTCACTACATAGTATAAAACAAATTCGCTTTCTCTGTCCCTATGTCCCTTTGTATGCTTAAATCTTTAAAACTACGCCACGGATTTTGATGCGTTTTTTTTTAATAGATAGAGTAATTCAAGAGTAAGGTTTATATGTATAATACATGCATAATATACTTAAAGATAACCCACAATAACCATTTCCCCGTGCGGAGCCGGGGCGGGTCGCTAGTTTAAAATAAAATATCTTTATTGATGCCTGTGTTAGGAGACACCGCTCTTCTTACAATTCTAAAGACATAACTTAGTTGCATACTACCCTAGGTGGTATGCACGCGGTTCGCGGGGTCGCGGGTTTGAATCACGCCCAGGGCAAACATCCGTGCGACGAGTGCTTGGTGTCATTGTTTACATATACGTGCCGTGCGTTCTGAATTGCTCTTTATTGTAACGGAGTAGGGTTGCTATTTATTTGAATTATGTCGCTAAGTGAATCTTCTGTATGGACTACTATTTGGTAGGTATTCTGTGCCCAAACTAAGCAAGCTGTATATAAATAATATCATGGTCTATAAAAACAAGGTCTAACAATCGGACTGTCAAACTTGACACAAGCCTACGTCATCTGCTGTTACGCAATAATACGCATTCGACAAGGATCAACAGCAGATGACGTAGGTAGGCTTTTTTCAAGTCACGTGGTCTTCTTGTTAGACCTTGTTTTCTTAGTATATATATTTTGTTTTAATATAAGTGTATTTGTTTGTAGTCGCACAGCCACCCGCCGCTGAACACAGATGAAGACACGCTGCTCACCTCCAGGACTCGCAGGACCTCTGCTCGCTTCCACAAGAAGACCATCAACGTAAGATTCATATCATATGTATGACAGCACATGCGGTTGGACATTCGCACCACAGAAGAAAATAATAGTACTAACCCGTACAGAAAGGACACTCACCCCCCCGCTAAAATAAGTTCCCCGCCCGATATAGCGCCCCACGCCCCGCACCCCGCAGGCGCCGCGGGACTCCGCCGGTGGTGTTCGGTTTTACATACCGCCTAGCGCCATTGACTTGTAGTTGACATTCAGTTGTTATTCAAAAAGGAGTAGCTTGTCAAAACGCGTTTTCTGTATGGAGTGACCGACCAGTGATTCGCACCACAAAATTCACCCCTACCGCTACGGAATACGGGCGCTATCAAGGTCAACATGTTCAGCCACATGTGCTGGAATTTCTTTGTACAGCAGTACAATACAAAGAGTACAAACAAATTCAGAAAAACATAAAAAATAATAATTAAACACCACACTCAACTAAATACTATGCAAGAAAAATAAAACATATGAAAAATTTACAGTTTTGTTGAAGTTTCCAGGTAAAAGTACATATTTCGTAAAAGGTAGAGCTGTTAATAAAAGTTATTGTAACTTTTCCCGGCTTAAGGTTAAACGTCACTGCAGATTTCCATACAAAAGTTTTTAAGCATACTCTAATAAACAACGTATTAATTTCTAAATTTTATAGTGTGATTATTGAAATTATGCAAGATATTTGTCGTTAATGTAATCAAAATCTTATGTTTATGTCATTTGTTATTTTATTTCAGCCTGAGAAATTTCGCGAAATTTCGATCTATACTCGTATGTAGTAGTGCGCGGTACAGTGTTAAAATTTGTTATTGTGTTAGTGATTTTCTATGTGTGTATCTCATCTTCGTCGAAGTCGAGGCGATGTTGCCGGGCGGCGCGGCGGCGGCGGCGGGGTGCACGGAATGGCAACGCTTGCGTTGTTTGTGTGTCAGTCAGTCAGTTATTTATTTTGTTAATTTCTTTTGTTTGGTAGGTTAACTTCGTCGCTGTTTGGATTTTTCTTTGTGTAAGCGTGCCAGTTATAATCAGCGTAATTGATGCTCAAAAGATGAACATAACAGTGCGTTTGTGTGTCAGTCAGTCAGTTATTTTGTTATTTCTTTTGTTTGGTAGGTTAACTTCGTCGCCGTTTGGATTTTTCTTTGCCTAAGCGTGCCAGTTATAATCAGCGTGATTGATGCTCAAAAGTTGAACATACTGAAATGTCTTCTAAGGCACAATATCAAAAAAGGAAATATTCCGGAAAAGTGAACAGAAAAAGAGTAGCTGCACAACTAAATCGGTACTATGGCAGTGAAAATCACAGGTATGTTTACGATGTTATTCTGCTTATGATGCATCTTTTTTGATAAATTACGCTTTAGTCTACACTAATCAAATGAAATACCTAGTTCCATAACCTAGTTCGGAGAATAAAACAAAAATAACCTAAATGAAACCTACTTTATATTATTTCAGTCGTTTGTCGTTGTGGGGTCAACCTGTTAACAGATCAGAAGAGTCTGAAAATATGGATCCTTGTACAAGGTAGCATATTGTATGCATATAATTATCTAACTTCTACTTCTATAGCAATGGAAGGTTTACAAAAAAAACATAGTGTGGCTTATCATTCACTCATTTAATTGTATTATGACTTGTTTTGTAACAGATATGTAATCAATAAAAAACTTTTTCAGTGGATCGAGTATTCCTAAAAGACGTAAAGAAAATAATTTCACTGAGTTCGAAAGGTGGGGTTATGTCTTTGTAAGTATATTATATTATAATAAAATGTTTTAGCCTTTTACCTTGCTTTTTGATCTATTACAGTCTCTCGAGTAATCCAAAGACGTATCAAAAGCAAGTTACAGTTCTACAGAAGAGTCCTGTGGAGGCCACTTGTACCTCAAGTAGCCAAACTCCAGTGACTGCTGAATATCCCCAAACATGTAAAGTTAACTGGCCACTGCCTGATCCATCTGTAGAGAATCATGCGTTACAAATAGAAATTGTACCACCAATCGACAACTTCTCCGGGCTTGATGGGTATAGAATTATAGACATAAAACATGTACTGCAGTGGGCATTTGCTATTGGTCTATTGATGATATGATCTGTACAACCTGCATAGAAAAGACCGGCTAACTGCCAGTCTGTTCGGAATGGTAAGTATCACCTATGTCATACATATGATATTATTTGATTTTTATCTAGGCTCAATTATATTTATTATAATATATTATATATACAATTTCAGATATGTAAACGAAAGAGAAGCACTCCTTGCCACAACCATGTCAAGCAGACTTTGTATAAAAGTAACTTCTCTACCAGTGATACAGCATATGGCCAACAAAATGAATCAGTTGCGAGAACTATATTTGCTGAAAAATATAGCAAAACAGTAAGGGAAGCTGGCCTTTTCATAGATGAAGAATATGGATTCTTAGGAGCAAGTCCTGATGGTAAACATTCTTTGACAGTTATGTTATTAAAATTTTATTCTTACTTATAAATCTTTAACAATTCATAAATTAACTTATTTTAGGTGTAATCGAAAGCGAAAATGCGATTGTGGAAATAAAAACATTTCCATCTCTAACACGGAGTGCTCAAGATATACAGACAGCAGCAAAAGAGAGAAAAAACTTTCCTCTTTGTTTTAAAGATGACAGGCTGCAAATGAACGATAAACACAATTATTACTACCAGGTATGATGTGATAAGCTATAATTTTGTCAGATATTATAAGACGACTATCAAAATTATTGTTATTATTATTTTGTATTGTAAATGTATAGGTATGCATTTTTGTGTTATGCATCTTTATAAAACACTAGCTTTCCGCCGCAGCTCCGCCCGCGTTAACAGTTTTTCCCGTGGAAATGAGACATTTTTCCGCGGTAAAAGGTAGCCTATGTTACTCAGGGTGAATGTAACTTTCCAATGGTAAAATAATTTTTGAAATCGGTTCAGTAGTTTTTGAGTTTATTCATTACAAACATACACACACACACACACACACACACACACACACACACAAAATACTAATCTTTCCTCTTTGTAATAATAGTATGATTTCTGTTGCAGGTGCAGGGACAATTACGAGTAACAAAAATGACAAAATGTTACTTAGTTTGTTTCATTTCGGCAGTGCACCCTATTACAGTCATAGAGGTCTTCAAAGATGATGTCTTTATCTCAGGAATGGTTGAAAAACTAAAAATATTTTTTGAAAAGTTTGTTTTACCCGAAATTATACTGAGGCGCATCCCTCAAAATGCTAAGTGTTTGGAACCTGCAGAAGAATAATAAAAATATAATTTATATAAGTATTAGAAGTATTTCCGCACCTCACTGTGAGGCCTAACTGATATGATATGTTTTGTTTCAGATGGAAACTGACAATAATCAAGTCGCCGAATATTGAAAAATTATAAGTAAAAAAAACTGTAAAAAAATATCGTATGCATTGATTAATGATTGATCTTGATTGATTAATAATATAATTTATTATAATAATAAAATATCCTATGCACATTTTTCAAAAATGCTTAGTGTTTGGAACCTGCCGAAGTAAGTAATAAAAATAACATTTAGGTATTTGTTTATTATATGTATTTCTGTACAGAAGAGGACATTAGACGTTGAGGCCTAACTGATATGAAATTTTTTGTTTCAGATGGAAACAATGACAATAATCAAGTCGCTGATATAAGAAAATATAAGAGAAGTAAAAGAAAAAAGTGTAAAATGAAAACTTTTATTGATGAAAAAAAGCAAAGGAAAACAAAAAAAGACAAAGGAAGCAGCATCTGCACAAAAATTTGAATTGATATTGAAAATATTATTACAATATTACTAACCAAAATGAAATAAAAACATATTATGCTCCTATGATTATTTTTTTCATTTACCTATACTATTTATAACCAAAATTGCAAGCTATGTTAGACAATGCTACTCTATAAATTTTAACATCTTTTTTTTTTTCATTTTAAAGAAAATAGAAATAGCAGTAAAATATACTAATCAGATAACAAAAAGAAAACACAAGTTACAGACAAATAACTAAAAGTATTAAAAAGTAAAAAAAAAATTTCCAGAATACCGAAGAGATTGGACCCTCCGACCTTCCGTACCATGCACAGCGTTTAACCAATTGCGCTATACCATAGTGTTCTAAGCTTAGCGAAAACAGCGTTCACTATTTGCCATCTGCTTCGTATATGTGTGCGTAATAGAAGACGTGTATAACGATGAAAACCGCACAACGTAAATTTGTGTAGACATATACTCGAAAATCCTTTTTTAAAAGGAGACATTTTTATGCTGATATTATTATCTGCAGTAAATATTTGTTGTTGTTTGTCGCAATATTCAAAATTGTATACTTTTATTGTAATTAGTGTAAAAACCGCGTTAAGTGCAGTAGTAACGCCATCTTTTGACGTAGTATGGCGGTCTGGCAATGACGTTTAACCTTAAATTGGACGAAGCCAATTACTCTTCTTCAACTTGAAAAAAAATTATATTCATCAACATATGCTGATAATTTGTTATTTCAGGATGATTCAGATTCAGAGGAAGAGAACAATCAAACAGTAATTGAAAAGAAACCGCCCGCCACAGAGAATAAACCAGCCGAGAAAAAAGAAGAAAGCGCTAAGATGGAGGTGGAGGTAGAAGGAGACGAAAAAGAGGATGACATTAAGATCAAAAATGAACCTCCTGCACCACAAGACAGTGAAAGGTTGGTAAAGTTCAGTACATTCAGTTATTTTATGAGACACTAGCTTTCCGCTGCAGCTCCGCCCGCGTCAAGAATTTTCACGGAGTAAAATGTAGCCTATGTTATTTCTCAAGGTCTATTCTATCTTTGTACCAAGTTTCATCACATTCTGTTAGGAATATTTTATGTTTTTTTTTGCATATGGCGCTATTTTTTTGCATAAGTATAATTAATAATAATAATTAATATATTAATAATATAAGTAATACATTATTGGCGTTTTAGTTAGGATCCCTAATTTAAAAAAAATATAGCTTTTGATATCTGGGGATAGTGTAGCTTTCCAACAGTGAAAGAATTTTTAAAATCGGTTCAGTAGTTTCGGAGCTTATTCGATGCAAACAAACAAACGATAAAATCTTTCCTTTTTAACCCCCGACGAAAAAGAGGGGTGTTATAAGTTTGACGTCTGTCTGTCTGTCTGTGGCATCGTCATGGACTTAGTAACATAGTTACACTATAAACAAGGACTGCGCTGACAGGACGTAAAAGCGAGCAGAGCAGGATGGTGTATCCAGGGGCACTTCATCACTTTCTAATAGGGTGACCACAAGATATTTATTATGCAGAATCGACACTATTAGATATTTAAAACCGCACAGTGCATTTGTAAGAATAAATATTTTTCGCTTAAGCGAAAGCTAATAATAGCTTGGTTGTCCTATGACGCTTACTAGACAATCCCTACGAAATCAATATATAAGAAAAGCAAATTGAAGATACGTTCCTCGTCGTGAAGATTGTTAATTGAACATACATAAAATAAATAACTACCTATTAATTTTATGTCCATCATTTTATTTTACAACAAATAGAAAAATGTTCATAATGATACTAAATGTTTTAGAAAACTAGCACTGCAGATAGGTAATTCGCAAATTATACATCTGAGGATTCGTTGTTCGTTTTTGAGGTACGAAACCCTGAAAAGGGGAAATGCACCTTATGGTTTCCTTATGCTAACTAATAAAATGAAAGAGCGTCCTTTTTTAAGGTTTCCTTATTATGGTAACTCATTATATTTAGGTACAATTAAAATATAGAGCGTCATATTTGAAGTTTCCTTATTATTATGGTAACTCACTCCAGTTAATAAAATGAATGAGTGTCCTTTTTAACTTTTGTGACAATACTTTGACTTGTCGCTAAAATGAATATTCTGAAAGAGTACTGCATTTAATTTCAGCCTGAATTGCTACTTCTTTTACACTTGAGCAGGACTTTTTGACTGAAGGTGTGTAGGCGTCGAACTCGCCAGAGTCGTGTGAGGCACTAGGCGCACAATGTTCGACGGATTGTGATTGTGGCTGGATTACAATATTGCTTAGTACAGTTATCTGTTTTTCTTTCTTCTGCAATAAAAAGCAACTACAATATTAAACTAGTAATTACATCCAAAAACACAGATTTAGTTGCAGTTTTGTTGTTCATCATCATAATCATCATACTAATATTATAAAGAGGAAAGATTTGTATTTTTGTGTGTGTGTGTGTGTGTGTATGTGTGTATGTTTGAAATGAAAAACGGGCGGAGCCGCAGCGAAAAGCTAGTCTTTCATTAACTACTAAATACAATACATGTTCAGTATTGTACAGTAGCCAGCACATGCGGCTGGACATGTTGACCTTGAGAGTGCCCGTATTCCGTAGCAATAGGGGTGAATGTCGTAGTGCGAATGTCCAACCGCATGAGCTGGCTTCTGTACATTCTGATGAAAGGGTATCATTCATTATGGACCAAAAAAGTAAAAGTGCCCGCCAGCAAAAAAAGTACAACTTTCGGGTAGAACAAACAATTCCTGTATGTATTCTTTTACTATGACACTAATCCTGTGCACCCCATGGTTGTATAGTTTAATTATATAATAAAAATGTTAATAGCAAAGTATTATTTTGACGCATGTAGTCATATTGTATTGAATAATATATTAAATTTATTCATTTTATGTAGTTTAACAAATTTTTTTATTCTTATAATAATCTTGGATTAAGTATGTATTTGTTTAATATAATTAAAAATATATTATGGAAGTATTATTATGATGCATATATATGATCATTCATCAACTTTATTTTGTTTATTATTAAAAAAAATAATAAAAAAAATATGAAGAAAATATTAAAAAAAGTAAAAAAATATAGAAATAAACTACGACGTGTTCTATCTGAAAATTACACGTCCTTGGCCGGCATTTTCACTTTTTGGTCCAACATTGTATGAAACGTGAATGATGTAAAAAAATATTACCTTTATTTCCTAAAGAGACGTAAATTTGTAACTATTTAATTCTTTGGCAGTATGACTGGCAAGCAAATTATAAGCAGAATTTACGCTTCTTAAACGATTGTAGTAATCTCTCCCTCGTCTCGTCTCGGCGGCATTTTTTTCCGACTCTGGCGTCATCGATAAGACGGGTTGTGTACGTACGCCACTAGTTAGTGCAGCACTATAGCAAGTTCTGGAATTTTATGGATTTAAATGCGAGGTCAATATCATGTGGTCATGGTCACCCTAATTGACAAACATAACAACCGTTATTCAAAACATTATTTTTTTGTCTTACCCGTGGAATGATATTCCGCAGCCACCGTATGATTCTTCTTTGCAATTTGTAATACAACAGCTTTTAATCGTTTTGAAATAAATATTATAATTGAAAAATTAAAATAAACCGAAACTATTAAACTACATAGGTAAAAAGCCGTCATGTCATGATGACACATTTCACATTCAATTTGTTGTCAGTTACATAACCAAAAAGAAGTTTCCAAGAAGTTTGAAAATATTTTCTTACTACTGATGATGATTCAGGTTTTTTTTTTAGGTGATTGCTTTATATATTCTTTGGTATTAGAAAGGGACACGACACTCTTTAGTGCCTCTCACTTTGCTCGCCCTGCCTCTGACAACGATGGTAACCTAAATTGAATCTTAATTAGATGACATAGGGTAGGCTTTAACATTTTTAAATTTAGGTAGACCGCAGTCCTGTTTATAGTGTAACTATGGTAATTCGTCCAAGGGCATCGTAGCTCCTAAACGAATGCGCCGATTTTGATCTAGTTTTTTTTTTCAAGGTGTCACTATCGACAGTGTTCTTAGCTATGATCCAAGAAAATGTCTTCAGCCATTTGAAGATTATCAACTCTTTTCTAGTTGTTGAAAGGATCAAGTAACGGTTTTTTGGCGGGGGTTTTTTTTTATTTTTATTTAATGTTATTTTATTATAGGTGCAAAACTAAATTAATGAAATATATATATAATGAGTTTTCTATATATTTTCAGTAATCAAGGTCCAGCCAGATCTACTAGAGGTAAAGGTAGGACAAGACAGAAGAAGGAAGATAGCCAAGAATCAGGTGAGTTGTCTTGATATCGTGATATATTTCGTATCGTGTCCATTTGACAAACCGATGTATTTTTTTATCAATAGCCTTATTGGCCATTTACTAATGGACTGTCCGTCTTTTGCTTAGTTTGTCAGAATTAATAAATTCAATAATTACTATGAGATGCATAAAAAGTCTTCTAAAATCTACCTGCTACCCTTCGAAAATGGTTGCTTGGAAGAAATCACTTAGAGTAATAATGCCGCCATTTACTTTCACAACATACTTACTGTTTAAGACTTTTTTATGATTAAAATCATCACCCTTATTCTAGGCTCCGCCCGCGTTAAAAGGTTTTCCCGTGGGAAAGAAGTATTTTCCCGCGGTAAAAAGTAGCTTATTTGTTATTCTGATGTATAAGCAATATTATTGTAAAGTTTCATTAATATCCGTCAAGTAAGTTCCAGAGATTAACGTGTACAAACAAACAGATAGACAGACGGACATTCTTTTCAAAACTTTTATTTTTGTGTATTTTTGTGTTCAGCTACACTCCCTTTATCACTTACAATCAGTTTTTGAAAAACAACTCAATGTACAGACACGGCGTTTCTTCAGTTTCATTATAGTATAGATTTAAAAGGTGGACCGACGATCCGGTGAGGGTCGCGGGAAGCCGCTGGATGCGGGCAGCGCAGGACCGATCATTGTGGAGATCCTTGGGGGAGGCCTTTGTCCAGCAGTGGACGTCTACAGGCTGAGATGATGATGATGATGATAGATTTAAAGCCGGGTCCACAGCTCCGCGTTTTCGTGTTTATAACACGCTAACATGTTAAGGCATTTATTTCACTGGCGACAGAAGACAAAAGACGAAAGGGACGCAGTTATGCGCAAGAGTGAGCGCGGGGTATTTGTATCTCATTCTAAAGCATAACTGCGTCCCTTTCGTCTTTTGTCTTGTTAGAGTGTTCAAAACACGAAAACACGGAGCTGTGGACCCGGCTTAAAACACACATCCTGTCAGAATGATTCGATGCTGATTGGACTGACGGCCCCGTAGCCTAGTTGGTAGTACGCCTGCCTACTAAGCACAAGGTCGCGGGTTCGAATTCCGCCCAGGGCAAACATTCGTATGATGAGCACTTGTGTTTGCCTTGTGTCTGGATGTTGTATATTTATATATGTATGTATATCAGCTGTCTGACACCCATAGTACAGGCTCTGCCTAGTTTGGGGTCAGATGGCCGTGTGTGAGGTGTTCCTCAATTTATTATTTATTATTATTATTTATTATTGGTGGTTCCCCCAGAGTCGTCATCGTCGGAGTCTGGCAGCGAGCTGACCTTGACGCGGCAGCCGCGGCGCTCCAACCGCACGCGCCAGTCCAAGCCCGCCTTCGTGCAGATCGCGCCGCGCCAGACCAGGGGCAGGGGTGAGTCCAACAAACCCACCATTAAAGCCCGACCATGGTCCAAGATAACAAGGTCTAACCGTTATAGACCACGTGACTGACACAAACATACGTCATTTTGCGCTGTTAATCCTTGTCTATTACACGCATTCGACACGGATGAATAGGCAAATTGACGTCAGTCACGTGGTCTAATGGTTAGACCTTGTTTTCTTAGACCATGAGCCCGACCAAACAATAAGAAACCTCGCCATATTGCGGAATTTCAATGGAACTAATTTTACAAGGGAAATTGTTGCCATAGTCACAATAAATAATAGTACTAGGTACAGAAGGCGCACTCTCTGATAGCAAACGTGCGAATTTAATTCTAGCTACCACGTTAGTAACGTTTAAATTACATTGAACGCGTCGAACGTGACCCTGGCTATAATAGCCTACTGTTTGTCGTTGCGCTCGTATTAAAACAAAATGCATCTCAAGACCGCGCCGCGAGAGTCCGTATTACCACAGACGTATTACGCATCACGTATTTAGCGTCTTCACAAGCGCGCACGTTTTTCTACTAAATGTCCGCGAAACCGCGGTCGCCCGGCGTAGGTACGGTCTCCTGTATAGAAAACGGACCCCCGCTAGTCACCGCTTGTGACACGGGGGTCCGTTTTCTTTGCAGGAGACTGTCTGTACATTCTAGAGCTCTGGCGCGGAGTGCGCCGGGCTGCCATAGTCGTAAAATATATACGTGGCGCCTCCAGTACCCCTACCATGAGTTGCTAACGTAACTTACGCGCTCGATATCGACTACGTAAACGTGCATTTAGTATGGAATTAAAACTACGCCATCTATTGACAGTTATCTGAAGTAAAATTTCTCCATACTAAATGCACGTTTACGTAGTCGATATCGAGCGCGTAAGTTACGTTAGCAACTCATGGTAGGGGTACAGAGCAGGTATCTTATTTCTTTGGTCAGGCTTTTACTACATACACTATATGGTTTGTTCAATATAAATCTGGACAAAAGTTCATTGACCTCTTTCTTTTCTTGAAAGTTATGCAAAATAATTTAACGCTAAATTGTCTAGCAAGGTCACACGCTCACCCCGCCTTCTACTACGGTATGCCAAATTACGTATTTTGCGATAATTTCCTATAGTTTTATCGTATCGTTTGAAAAAAATGTGCGCATTATATGCAGGCGTCAATGACCTTTTGTCCGTATTAATATGAAACAAACCATAGAGAACACACCTCGAATACATTCTATGCGCCATGGTGGCAGCGGGAAGCTAGCGGAGTGCGTGAAGAGGAGAAAAACAAAAGATAAACGACATAGAAGTTGGAGATCATGACTCCCATAATAGTGGGGGTCATGATCTGTGCGGTTCGCGGGTGCCGTTTCTATGTTTTGGTGTTTAATAGTAGTTCGTTGAAATTAAAAAAAAATATTTAAACATATTCAAAAACAACTAGATTCTGTGTTTTAAAACTGCGCTGATATTCTCATTAAACAACGCTTAATAGACTGAACAACAAGCAAATATAGACCCTATTGGTACAGCAAAAACGTTCACCCTGCGCAAGAAGCCGTACTCAAAAATATTTAAACATTCAAAACAACTAGCTTCTATTTTAAAATTGCGCTGATATTCTCCTGAACAACAAGCAAATATAGACCCTATTGGTACAGCAAAAACGTTCACCCTGCACAAGAAGCCGTATTCTCTACGCGAGCGCAAGCCGTCGATCCGGCGCAAGGCGATCCGCTCGCAGTCGCCCTCCAGCAGCAGCACCAGCTCCTCGGACTCCGCGCACCAGGAGGACCTCAATGTCTCCATCAAGAACAAGTCCAAGGGCAGGTTAGTGTCCTCACTTCACCCTGCACAAGCCGTATAGCGCAAGCCGTCGATCCGGCGCAAGGCGATCCGCTCGCAGTCGCCCTCCAGCAGCAGCACCAGCTCCTCGGACTCCGCGCACCAGGAGGACCTCAATGTCTCCATCAAGAACAAGTCCAAGGGCAGGTTAGTGTCCTCACTTCACCCTGCACAAGCCGTATAGCGCAAGCCGTCGATCCGGCGCAAGGCGATCCGCTCGCAGTCGCCCTCCAGCAGCAGCACCAGCTCCTCGGACTCCGCGCACCAGGAGGACCTCAATGTCTCCATCAAGAACAAGTCCAAGGGCAGGTTAGTGTCCTCACTTCACCCTGCACAAGCCGTATAGCGCAAGCCGTCGATCCGGCGCAAGGCGATCCGCTCGCAGTCGCCCTCCAGCAGCAGCACCAGCTCCTCGGACTCCGCGCACCAGGAGGACCTCAATGTCTCCATCAAGAACAAGTCCAAGGGCAGGTTAGTGTCCTCACTTCACCCTGCACAAGGGCAGGTCAGTCGGGAATCAAACCCTTACAAGGCGGTGGCCACTATATTGCCACCTTAATTTTAACCTTAAACCCTCAACATAAAGTCGAAAACGAATGAATGTTATAAAGTTGTTTTGCCTTATAAATGGTTAAGGATTTGGTACAGTTGGCAGCACGTGCAGTTGGAAGTTATGACATTGAGACCGCCCGTATTCCGTAGCGGCAGGGGTGAATTTCGTAGTCCGAATGTGCTGGCTTCTATACATTTTATTTCCTTCCCTATACAAAAGTAGCTTAATAGTTCTAGGATTTTGGATGATAAAGGGAATGGACAAAAAATATATAGAGTAATTTTGTTTGAGGTTAGTCCTCCAGCAGCAAGTTTAATTTTATTTATTTCCTTCCCAATACAATAGTACCTTAAGTACCTCAATACCTAAAGAATTTTGGATCGCAATGTATAGAAAATTCGGCAAAATATATGGAGTCGTTTTGTTTGTCGGGGGGATATTATGTGTTCTATGGAGCCAAGTTAAAATTTATCAAGTTAGGGATTAACTCACACACGTGCTCAAATTCGGAGCTGAAGCAGTCGCCGCCGTATGGCCAGATAGTATTTACGTGCCTTCCGAAACACGGAATCATCTTTCTTTTCAGACAATTAGATTTTTTTTCGTGAAGTGTTTTATTTTTCAAATTGGCCTTTACGTGCGTTTCTTTTCAGGCAAAAGTCCAAAACGATAACAGATGATAAAAAGAAAGAAGATCGAGCTCTAAGAGACATCCAACCGGTGGAATTGGATGGCAGCGTTAAATTTTCATCCGTAAGTATTGGAAAATTTTGAAAGCAATGCTGTGAAAGAATTAACGAAGAGAGAGTGGTTAAACTGAGTTTTGTTAGGTGAATATTCTATGATCAAAATGGGAACTTTCTTAAAAAACCAAGTCTTGAATAAAAGCAAAAAGCAACCATGCGATTTATGTAAATTATGTGGAGTCTGGATGCAAGTGAAATTAGACTGTGTACTCGGAAACTCGACATGACACACACTAAATTAAACATTATTTTATCACGATAAGTGTTTAAAAGTAGCTCAGTTTGCACACCTATGCAACAATTATTGTAAGCTCTAAAGGAAAGACCTAATCCTTGCGATACAGGGAATCCTAGTGCGAGGGTTAGAGCACAAAATGTAAAACAATTTAGTGCAATAAATGTTTGTTATTATTATATTCTGTATGTATTTCACAGATGTGGTTTATTCCTCGTATGTTTATCACATAAAACATTCCACAGGTCGGCGGCTTAGAGGAACACATAAAATGTCTCCGGGAGATGGTTCTGTTCCCTCTGATGTACCCGGATCTGTTCGCCAAGTTCGGGACGCGGCCGGCCAAGGGTGTTTTGTTCCACGGCCCTCCGGGAACCGGGAAGACGTTATTGGCTAGAGCGCTGGCCAATGAGTGCAGCTCGGTGGGGGGGAGGAAGGTGGCGTTCTTTATGAGGAAAGGAGCGGATTGCTTGAAGAAGTGGGTCGGGGAAAGTGAGAGGAATCTAAAGCTGTTATTTCAGCAGGTGAGTTGTAAGTTTTGATGGTAAAGTAAAACACTTTATTACACACAAAAATGGTGAACATAAAAACAATGAACATAATGTGCAAAGGCGGTCAGTCTTATCGCTTGCAGCGATCTCTACCAGATAACCTTAGAGTAGAGGATACACAAATGAGCAGGCCGTAGTAGTGCAGTGCAGTATACAGCGGAAATTTTGAACGAGTTATGATTGTAATAAATGTTGATTTAAATTTAAACGTTGAAATATTAATTTAGATTTTGATTAGATTTAGGGCCACAATAACCATTTTCCCGTGCGGAGCCGGGGCGGGTCGCTAGTTTATAATAATGTTGCAAAATATTCAAAACATCAAAGTAAACTGTCAGATAAATCCTTACCCGGCCGAAAAACGAGCAGATAAATTTATTCGCCAGATAAAGACTTTATTCTGAGAATAACACCTATCCAGCTAATGAAAAATCTAAAATCTTGCTATTCGTCGTATAACTGCTATCTGGCTCTTTATCTGAGCATTGAAAAATCGGCCCTTAGACTAGTAAATTTTAGGAATAAGTTCGGTAAAGTTTGATTCGTCGATCATGCGACAGAAGAGTAGGTCAAATAAATGTATGAAATCTGAGTATGTGAATGAAATGTGAGAATATTTGTTGTTGTTGTTGTTGTTGTATGTAAATAAATATCAATTATAATAATTTTAATATCATTTGATCTATTTAATCTTCATCTCTCGTAAAAACGGGGACTGTCTGATACACCAAATATACATAATTACTTTTGTATTAATAATTATTAGTTTAGATGCAAATCTAAAGTTCTATCTAAAACAAGACAACGATTTAAACCCCTTCGTGAAGTATAAGACGTAGGTTACACGCTCAGTCTGGCGTCAGTCCAGTCCTGATGCCAGAATGATGGATGAAAAACACGGTAATAATATAACCATCAGTCCGTCAGTCGATTAGCCGATAATTCTCTCGTCATTCTGTCGTCATTTTGAGCAGACTGATGGACTGAACTGACGCTAGACTGAGCGTGTAACCATAGAGCGCGCATCGCTCCGCTGCCTTTATGTCAAGCGTAAGCAAATTGTATGGGCGGTGAAATCAATAACATTTTTATTTTTTATTTTTTTCCTCAAGTCATGTTTGCAACTTATCACTGCACATTTCAAAATGTTCTATTAAATTTCTTATTTTCACCGGGAAAAATAATCAGCTCCGATACCGATTTGATACTAAACGAACGCGCTGAAGATATGCGGACTGTTCATATCCGTGCTTACGGTTCATACTCGATTAGGCGTACTCTATCCCTCCCAGAATTTTTTCTATTTATACTTTAAGGTGTAACCCTTGTGTAATGTCTGTGTTTAGGCGAACAAGATGAAGCCGTCAATAATATTGTTCGACGAGATCGACGCGCTGGCGCCGGTGCGCAGCGTGCGCCAGGACCAGGTGCACGCCAGCGTGGTGGGGACCCTGCTCGCGGAGATGGACGGACTGTGCGACAGGTCAGACATAACTGGACACCCGCTACTATGTGCAGCTTACTTCTATTGTTTTCTAGCTTTAAATGCTGCCACACACCGGATACGCATTGCGTTGCATCTGCGTGCGACACGATCTGTAATGTATTAACCTAACATACGACGTTCACACTGAAAGTGTCGCACACACAATGCAGTACGTGTGCGTGCAGCAGACGCACGGCACGAACACAACACAAACTGACATGGGTTACCATTGTTACAAATCAATAAATGTCAGTTGCGTAAAAAATATCGTGCATTTTAGTTCATTTTCCTTTATATTTGTGATATTTGTGATCGAATTGGCGCGCGCGGCACCGGAAAGGGAACATGGCACGCGCGAAGGCGGACGTAAACGTTGTATAAGGTTGTATTACACGGGATTTCCTATTGGCACTGACACCGCGCTGCTGCATACGTCTGCGATACTGTGTGAACGGCCTTCTTTGCGCGGTGCTGCAGACGCAACGCGTCGTGCTGCAGACGTATCCAGTGTGTGGCAGCCTTTATGCACGGACTGTGCGACAGGTCCAGACATCAATGGGGACTCACTACTATACGCAGCTTACTTTTATTGTTTACTAGCTTTTATGGACGGACTGTGCGACAGGTCCAGACATCAATGGGGACTCACTACTATACGCAGCTTACTTCTATTGTTTACTAGCTTTTATGGACGGACTGTGCGACAGGTCAGCTATAACTGGACACCCGCTACTATGTGCAGCTTACTTCTATTGTTTTCTAGCTTTTATGGACGGACTGTGCGACAGGTCAGACATCAATGGGGACTCACTACTAAACGCAGCTTACTTCTATTGTTTACTAGCTTTTATGGACGGACTGTGCGACAGGTCAGCTATAACTGGACACCCGCTACTATGTGCAGCTTACTTCTATTGTTTTCTAGCTTTTATGGACGGACTGTGCGACAGGTCAGACATCAATGGGGACTCACTACTAAACGCAGCTTACTTTTATTGTTTACTAGCTTTTATGGGCGGACTGTGCGACAGGTCCAGACATCAATGGGGACTCACTACTAAACGCAGCTTACTTTTATTGTTTACTAGCTTTTATGGACGTACTGTGCGACAGGTCAGACATAAATGCACACCCGCTACTATGTGCAGCTTCCTTTTATTGACGTGACAACGTCTTATAATTCGATGGAGCCGGCTGCACGCAAGAAAAAACATAACGCAATGCGGCGTTACCGCGCGGCTGAGGCGTTCCATTTAAGGCTTTAAGTGCAAGCGAGAGCGTGGAACGAGTGACAAAGAGGCACAATCGTTGTCACGTTCAACTATCGTCAGTAAACCGACTTTACAGCTTTTTGTTTATTACAGAAAGAAATAATCTTACTTTAAGGAACGGGGTATATCCCTATTGTTAATTTCTTGTACCTAACTGTAAATGTAGCATAAATATTATGTAAACTTGTATATTTTGGTTCAATAAACTTATTATTATTATTATTACAGGGGCGAGGTAGTGATAATAGGCGCGACGAATCGCCTAGACGCGGTGGACCCAGCGCTGCGGCGCGCCGGCCGCTTCGACCGGGAGCTACACTTCCCCGCGCCGCACGCGCAGGCCCGCAGGGATATACTACACATATACACCAGGCACTGGACACCCCCGCCCACTGAGGACGTGATACTGGACATAGCGCACGCTACCAGCGGGTACGGAGGTGAGACACACGCATATTACAATAATTGATTGATTTATTGATTGACTGGCGACCCGCCCCGGCTCCGCACGGGAAAATGGTTATTGTGGGTTATCCTTAAGTATATTATGCATGTATTATACATATAAACCTTCCTCTTGAATCACTCTATCTATTAAAAAAACCGCATCAAAATCCGTTGCATAGTTTTAAAGATTTAAGCATACATAGGGGCATAGGGACAGAGAAAACTACTTTGTTTTATACTATGTAGTGATAAACCCTTTATTGACTAACACATACAGATAACACAGAACATACAAAAAACAACAAAGATAATAAGGAAATTATAACATGGGCAGGTACAATACACTTACATACAGAAAATATAACAAAACACAACACTAAATACGAAAACATTTTGCTGCTTCTTCAAGCACTGCACCACCCGCACCGTGTCAGTCAAAATGGCGCTGACTCAGCATAATCACGCATAATGCTGCAGTACTAGTCTGCAGCGCTGGTATTCTGTCAGTACCCGGCTGAGCGAACACGCCACTAGAATCCTACACTTACAATAAATAAGATATTACGTAATATATAATATCTTATTATAAAACAATGGACTCAATAGGGATGTTGACTTTATTCAAAATGAATCATCTTACACTATGTAGGAAATAAAACATCTGAAATTACTCTAGTATAAGTTATATAGGGGATGATTTTTGCCAAGTATGATTTGTTATTGTAAATCAAAATAATAATCGTACAAAAACGACAACACAAGCTTGTGATGTCATAAGCGAGTATTACCTTTAATTTTTCATATAACATATTGTTTTTTACATTTCATAAAAAGAAGCTCTTTTGACTAGCCAGTCAACATCCCTATTCCGGCGTGGCCGCTAAAATATCTAAATTTAAGTTGTTGGTCCCTCATTCATATGGGAAACGAAAAGGATGGGAGATGAATGAATTTAATTTTGAATGAATGATATTTAATAAGCAGCGCAGCTGTCAAATTCAGCTTAATTTAGTCGGGATGTTTTTGCATGTAAAATCGATGTTTGACGTCTCTAAATTTAAGTTGATACACCTGTTTCTTTTCGTTCTTAAGAACGTGAAAGGGACATAATTATGGTTTTTAAATTTAAGTTAGAGCGTAATATGTAAAATCGGACTCAACATCTTATTACAAAACAAGGAAATTTTGCATAAGCCACATGCGTTTGGACATTTGCACTACAAAAATTACCCCTACCCGTTCGGAATACGAGGGCTCTCAAGGTTAACATGTCTAGCCGCATGTGCTGGCTACTGTACCGTGTTTAATTACTTAAAACTAATGAAAAACTACACGACTGCAAGATTCAGGATAGTTGAAATTCCACTCTAGAGTAGGCCAGTCCTGTGGAATTTTAAACTTTGTCTTTATTGAACATTCAACAACACTTGCTTTTCTTATAGATGAAAGCTAAGTAATAAATGTAACCAATAATACTAATTACTAATAATGACTGGCTGTAGACCTCGCGATTACTGGCCATTAGATTTGAAGTCGAAGAATGAAATAAAAATCTTTTGAATTACTTTAACCGTTTTGTCTGTTCCAGGGTCTGACCTCAAAGCGTTGTGTTCGGAAGCTGTTTTAAAAGCTTTAAGAAGAGTCTACCCACAGGTGTACGAGAGTGAACACGCCTTATTAATAGACGCTAAAAATGTAAGTTGTATGATACATAAAGATAGAAGTGAGCTCTTTGTTAAACACAGAAAATAATAAACAAAAGACTGTAGCTTAGGGTATGAATGAGTCCCAAAGTTACAATTTTTTACGCTTTCATGACATTGCGGCTGAACGGATCGCAGTGGTAGCACGGAAAAAGACATAGACTTTTAACCGCGGGAAAATACCTCATTGTGTTTCATGGAGATCTTTAAGTGAGGCCTTTGTACTGCGAAAATATCTCATTTTACTGGAAAAACTGATTCCGGGAGAGTTTCTTGTTTAATTCCACGCTACAAAAGTTCACAGACACCAAAAGAAGGGCGGATAGCAAGGGCCTGACACACTTTGACAGAAAAAGATAGTCTTATTGCGATTCCTAAAAGAGGAAATAGAAAAGATGCATCATGTTTTGTCTCTATCACCGACCGAGCATTTTTTCATTGCCGGGTTATAGGCACACTTCATATCATATAGTATACTGGTTAATTTATTGTCGGGTTATAGGCACACTTCATAGATAGACACAATGTATGTCTTTCTCTTACGCCCGGTCGCACGGTGGCGAATCTATAACTACTATACTATATCTATGGCGGATAGCTAATTCTGTGACA
This sequence comes from Teleiodes luculella, assembly GCA_948473455.1. Lineage (NCBI taxonomy): Eukaryota > Metazoa > Arthropoda > Insecta > Lepidoptera > Gelechiidae > Teleiodes > Teleiodes luculella. The sequence goes on along the minus strand of CAOKYR010000357.1, from coordinate 4,922 downwards.
TTTGATCTTTTTTACCTTCATTAAACAATATGGGCAGCGTAGGACCGATTGTTGTGAGTGAAGGTCTTTGCCGGAGGTCATTGTCCAGCAACGGACGTGTGAAATGATGATAATGATAATAAAACAATGGGCTCGTGTGTGAAGTGTCCTCGGAAAAAAGTAATAGATTCTAATTAATCCCTTTGTTAGATTATCGAAAAAAATTTAACACGTATTATTTTTTTTTTCAATCTGATGAAGATTTACCGAATCAAAATGTATGAGAAGGGTACTATGACGTCACTTGTTTCGTACAATTTGTATGGCGGCGTGTCGTTACTGGAAATTTCAAAGTGCTGTATCGTCGGCATTTTTCGATTGCCAGACGAAAAAAAAAAACGTGTACATTATTTTTTAGTAATCTAACTGACGGACTAATTAGATTTTTTTAGGACACTTCCTCATTCTGCCGTGGCCGCTAAAATCTCTAAATTTAAATTGTTGGTTCCCTCATTCATATGGGAATCGAAAAGGATGGGAGATGAATGAATTTTATTTTGAATGAATGATATTTATAATAAGCAGCGCAGCTGTCCAATTTAGCTTAATATAGTCGGGATGTTTTTAAATCCCTGCAAAACTACGCGTAAAATCGATGTTTGACGTCTCTAAATGTGTTAGCAATCACCTGTCCCTTTTCGTTGTTAAGAACGTGAAAGGGACTTATGATTTTTAAATTTAAGTTAGAGCATAATATATTATGTAGAATTGGCAGGCTTCCGTCATTCGCTCGCGTACTTTCGAAAGTACAACCGACAGAGCGGCGCCGAACGCTTGAACCGCACGATTCTCGCCAAAACTATGAAATCACTAAGACTTAGTTCTGAGCAGAAAGTATTATTATTATTAATATTTTGTTGGCTATTAAAGAGTAGGTATTTTCGCTTTTGTATCGAGTGATGTATCTGTTACGTTAGTATCTATTTATTAATCTGTGGAATTGGGCCCAATCAGGCCTCCGTCACTCTATGTACTTGCGCGCTATAACTACCTACCGCCCGGCTGAGTGGTCTCGGGCCCTTTGCGGACCAATTCCCCATTCCCTAAACGTGTTAGTAGAGTGGCGCAATACGCGAGAGAGAGGGATGCAGCAACTACTTCTTTTCGCCTAGCGCCGTGCGATCTGAATTGCACTTTATTATAACGGAGCTAGGGTTGCAATTTATATGAATTATGTCGCCTAGTGCAGCTTCTGTAGGGACTACTATTTGTTGCCCAATATACTGTTGTATTTTATTTATTTATTTAACTTCATTGCACAACACAATGGGCATTGTCCATTTTTTGGAAGTAGTTCTGTTTAAAAAACCATTTAGAGGAATAAGCTCGGTGTTTATTTTTCTGTAGTCAAAATTAAAAAATATGCAGTAATTAATTTTATATTGCAATAAATATGTTTGCCCTTCATTTGACCAACGACGTCATCACCGTCACTATGGTGAATTATCGGTAAACTACCATACTATCATTAAAAAAAAAACTGACACTCGGTTGTCTTTGCTGTCAGTCATGTCAAAACTCAAATCAAAACAAAACTGTGGAAAACAGAAATTGAATTATTGGAATCAAAATTGATAAATATTCATTCGATTAACAATTAATTCCAATTTAATTCATGTACAAATTAGTGAAGATATAGGTACGTGAGTCGACATCGCGTACCTATTTAAAAATATACCGATAAATTGGTGAAGATCCCTTTTATGTAAGTAGTCGTTTTTACTTTCTTACATGACATGTATTTAGAGCTCTCTTACGTTAGGAATCAAAGTTTATCGCTGAATGTGATATGTGGCGAACGACATATTCAAATTTGCCGCGCAAACACGCGCGAACTGCGCTTGACGGACGACGGTTTTTGATTGAATCGGTCACCTTCGCCGCCAAAAGATCTGTCGTTTCGTTTCGCCGCAACCCGCAACGAATTTTGTGATGTAAAAAGGTTGTTCTCTCAATTTTCTTTAAGAACTATTGTGCTGTGGATAAAGATTATACACGAATTGTATAAGTAGACACGGGACGTTTTATTTCATTGGGATTTGCCCTGCAAGACTCGTAAATATGTAACACTGCGAGGTTTTAAATTAGCACGCGTCAAGAAGTCCAGAAAAGTTGCTAATTTGCTGATTTGCCACGTCACATTCAGCGAGAAAGGCTAAAATTTCCATTAGCAGTCCAGGCTTTGGCGGTTCATGATTTTATGGCTAAGAGGTCTATATTTAAGAGGCATTTATGCAAAGTTTCAAGTCTAGGAGACTCATAGTTTTCGAGAAATTAATTTTCGAAAATCAACAAATTTGGTTAGAAAAAGGCCACGTTTTTTTTTTTTTTTGCGAGGTAGGGCGTTCGTACCGATTTCATACAGCCAAGTTTAAAGTTTCTTTTTTTCTTACTACTTTATTTTGCTTTACAATATATTAGAATTTTTATTTTTGTTAATGAAAACAATTTTACTTCATAATTTACGTGAATAAAACAAGTAAATAAGCAATTATTTTTTTAATTTTTGACTTTCTGACCGAAATTTTTAACTACATCAAATTATACTTAGGCCAAACAGTCTGTCGTTCATTTGGGGTTGTGAACACGGGAGTTCGGAGCACCCCGACACGGACTTGTTAGGTTCCGAAGGCTAAGGCGGGAACGGAGCGAGCGCAGCGAGCGAGAGACCGCCTTAGCCTTCGGGGTGTTAGTAAATTTTTTTTTGTTGCCACCCAGAAAGAAAAGTGGATCAAAATCTACTTCGGGGCACTCCGACATCAAAGCAGGAAGACTGGGGAGGGTAACCAACCCCCCCCCCCCCCAAGTCCCCCCCCTCCTAGTTGTGGTATAATTAACCTAAAAATGGTTATAAAACTGGACATAACCTCAAAACTTTGATCTTAAATATCTCGAAAACTATGCACGTCCTAGGGGGGGGGGGTGGTATCGGGGGACACCCCCCTCCCCCCCCCTACCTCCCCCCTCCCCCCCTCCCCCAAAATCGTGGGATGCTAATGGAAATTTTTACCGCGAGAAACTTTGATTCCAACTTGTAACCTACCTATGCTGCGGAATATCATCCATCATCATCATCATGTAAGTTATTTGTAAATAGATTGATTGACCAATTTTAATTTAGGGATTTTGGTTAGAGTTTGTACTGGTTGTTACTGTAAAGACTGCTGCAAACTGAAACTATGCACATTACTATCACTAGTTAGGTATAACTTTGTTTATGTTTTATGCTAGTCAACCACAACAGAAATAGGTAAATAGATTACTACTTAGAGAAGGCAAATCTGCCAAAAAAAAACTTGATGATAGGTACTTACTCCTAGCACATACATTAAACTGTGTTATTTTTGTTTTGATAATTTTCTAGATTGTTATATTATAACAATCACAAGAATGCACAGAACTAAACTGTTTACTACAAACAGAGAATTCTTGATAATACCTACTTGTAGCACTTTTTGGTATATATTGGACTGTCATCATCTTAAAAATTAAGTATTAAAACTGAATTTATCATGACCTTGGTACTGGATCATTTATGTCATTAAATGCAGTACATAGTACTAAGTTAATTACTTACAGTGTTAAAAACCCTATTTCTATTTTTCAGATTGTCTATCAACCTCAAGGAGAATGTTCAGATCTAAATAGATTACTACAAAAGGAAAGCAAATTGTCCAAAAAATGAAAACCTAATGTAAGTAATAAATAATGAATGACACACATACAGCACCCTCAAAGACCTTGTCAACGAAAAAGGTACCTTTTGTTGGCCTACACTATGAATAACCAGCCACATTAACCGGTACGGCACTACTGCATGTGAGTTTCTTTACATTTAATTATGAAAATAGAACACATTGTGGAAATCATTTTGTAGTTCGTTCTTTTGAATACCTATACCTTTGATATACCTACTTGTGTGTTGATAAATAAATATATAGGTACTTATATAAAAAGATACAACATTCACATACTCGTATATGTTTGTTCGGGGTGGGCTTTGAACCCGCTATCCTATGCTTCGAAGGCAAGGGTACTGCAAACTAGGATACAATGTTGTCATTTAGAGCTGTAATACTTAACTAAACATTCTATAACTTTGGAAGTGAATATTTTTTTTACATGGTTTACTATTTTTGCTAAATTTGTTGATGTAATTTTAATTTTATTGTTTTTATTATTCTAGGTTCCTGGTACATAGTAAATATTGGAACTCAATGTATAATACGGATGGATAAATGTACCAGCTTTGGAGAATCATCTTCCTAATGTCAAAATCCAATCATCTAAAGAATTTTTCTACAGAAACCACTTTTGTGACACCTTTTCTTTTTGGTTTTACTCCAAAAACATGAAACTACTATTTACAAACCTGAAAATTATATAGGAAGTAGAGACATACATAATACTGGCATTGATTAAGCAAATAATAAAGAGTTCTTTAAAAATTATATGGTATTTTATTTAATAACTTTTTTGTTACATTATGTATGAGTTCAGTAATATTATTAAGAAAAAAACATTGGGCCATTATTTAATTAATTTTACATCAAATAAATAACTACTCATCCATCATTGATATACCTATCTATGTTTTTTTACATCAGATATATTATTTTATGTACTACAAATAAACTAAATTTTAACATAACTAGTATTGAAGATAATTTAAAAATATACATCAGGTTTTTCCTTAATGGAAAAGAAATAAATTACTTTAGAAACAAAAATGTACAACAATTTTACATCTGCAAATCAAATTATGTCCTTCAAGCTACAATCCTCCCCTATGAAACTAATTAAATTCAATCTAGCTAAACAATACTATAGAAATAGCGGTTATTCCCGGTGTCCCCCACGCAATAATATGAATTAAATAGTTG
>CAOKYR010000356.1:0-12535 GCA_948473455.1 Teleiodes luculella | reverse complement strand
TTTAAAGGATAGTGGGCAAAAATGTATGGGCGGCACACCCACTTCCGCCACAGATTCGACTACTTTAGTTTGAAAGGTATCATGTTCATATTTCTTTGTGCCAATGCGCATCAAATTCTGCCCCGTGGTTCTCTATTTATTTGAAGTTAAAACAAGCACAACTACAAACATATTTTGTTTATTGTTACTTTACAAGAAATAAAACAAACATTTTATAATTATTATTCGTCAAAGAGCGTCGATGGCCTAGTGGCTAGGGCCAGCGCCGGTTCGATCCCCGCCACGTACCAATGTATTTTCGAATTTCGAATTTTAATGTACGTTTATTCGACGCTCTTACAGTGAAGGGAGACATCGTGATGAAACCTGTACACACCTCGAACGAATTCATTTTTTTATTATTATTATCTATAATAACTGAGTCTAAGAAAAGAGCCGGTCGGTGGATGTTTTCCTCGAGTCTTGCCAGCCTCAAATACCATAATATAATAAACATGACATGGGCGCAGCAACCCAAAGTCCGGTTGCCTATTTTGCGCTAGGGGTAAGGCCTTATCGTGGGCGCATTCCAAATCAGACTCAGCGCTGTCAGCGACCAGAAATGCCAAAAAAAAAAGGATAGCTGACAATGATGTCGGTGACGGTGTCGACGCGACGACGATGTGGGGGAGTGCGGGGGATTTTATGGTCGCCCAGCCTTTTCTCCATTATATATAATTAAGATTCACATTATTAGAGTTATTATTAATTATAAAAAAAACGGTAACTAGCGAGTAAAAATATTTTATTTATTAGGTATGTATACATATAGTTTTATGTGATGATCTGTCGGAGTGTCCGGTGAAGCTTGATTAGTTGTAATCTATTCGACACAAGCATAGGTCAATTTAAAAAAAAATCTGTCGGATATTTTACCATGGCGTTATAATAAAAAATGTTCATTTTTAGAAGGTGTTTTCAGTTATAATTAGTATATGACTGGCGGAGCTGGGTGTATCTTGCCCACCATCCTTTAAGTTCGAGAGTTATAACAAGAATCAGCACCATTGAATATCTAAAGTCAAATATATATTGACACCCAAGATTTGTGATGTAGATAAATTAACCTCGAAATCCACATGCAAGGAAGGATTGGCTATCCTAGATCTGGCTATCCTGCTTGCACATGCGGAAATTCACATATTTTACTCTTTGCCTATCACTGATAAAGTCATATTTCAGCGTCACGTGATCTAGCAGAGGATCTAGTTGACCTATTTCTAATATGAATAAAATTGTGACAGTTTTATAATTCAATTTCTCATTGTATGGCGCTTCCTTAGTGGTTTCGCCAATGTCAAGTGTTTATAAACTCTGCATGTAATAAAGTTTCGTGAAAGAACAAGACACTATAAAATAAAATTGAAACGAATGAATCAGTTGAGAAGCTTTGTAGTCTGATGACGACTGTGACTTTTACATAAATAATATATTTAAAAATGATGTTAAAGCAAACTGTTGTATTGTATTGCAGACGTCTTTGTTGTCCAAGAACAACGCCCCGAAGCCGATCAAGAAGCCGGTGCCGGCGGAGCCCCTCGCGGCGGCGGTGCCCATAGTGCCCAACGGCGTGCACGCGCCTGCGCTCAACGGGGACGGTGACGTCAGCAAGCCGCCCCCCTCGCCGCCCCCCGCCGCCGCCGACAACGCGCTGCTGCCTGACGTCATCGCGTGAACGCTATTCCTATTCATTTCCGCTTGAATTTTGTGATTTCTTATAAGTGTATGATAGTTTTAACGCCGCGTACGGCGAATCGTTAGGTGCGGGAGTCGTCTCCCAGTTTTATATTATAGACGTGTACGTTGCTGTTCGGGGCGCGGCCGGCGGCGCGGGCTCCGCTGGTGACGTCACGCACCGCCGCCCGCGCCCCTCGCTAAACGGTTATTATCCATTATTGAGTCTGTTTTTAGAATTTTATATTACCAACGTGAATAAATCCGGCTTTTAATTTATTTTCTTTGTATAACCGCATTATTTAATAAAAAAAAAAGTAAGGACGGACTGAGACATTGTTTTATTTATGGAATTATTGTTTACGGATTACTCTGAAGTGATAGTTAAAGCCGTTTGAGTTTAAACAGTATAATAATGAATGAATGTTTACTTAATCGCTAGATTACATGCTATGTCATTGTAAACTTAATATCATGGTGTTACAAAGAATACTAAAATAGAGCATTTTATTCGAATAAATGGTTATATCACCCTTTTTAGTACTTTTATTTTCAACTATATTCCACAGTGATTCCACACTTCAATGCCAAAATAATTTTACATAATATTGATGAAACAAGTATTTACACACAATATACAACAGAGTTTTCACATCTGCGACAAAGTGCCTATCTATCACCAATCACACACAATTTACATATAGTAGGTACTAGCGTACTAAAATTACTTCCACTGTATGAAACATTCAAAAGAATACAAGTTGTTTGTTATTATATAATAATACTAGCGACCCGCCCCGGCTCCGCACGGGAAAATGGTTATTGTGGGTTGTCCTTCAGTATATTATGCATGTATTATACATATAAACCTTCCTCTTGAATCACTCTATCTATTAAAAAAAACCGCATCAAAATCCGTTGCGTAGTTTTAAAGATTTAAGCGTACAAAGGGACATAGGGACATAGGGACGGAGAAAGCGACTTTATTTTATACTATGTAGTGATTGTTTGTTTTTCAAAATGTACAGAAGCTAGCACATGCGGTAGGACATTCGCACTACTAAATTAACCCCTACCGCACCCCGCTACGGAATACGGGCGTTCTCCAGCCGCATGGGGTGGCTACTGTACCTATTGCACAATGCAAATAAATATATATATGCAATATTGTATTGTAATGCATCCATCTATCCTAGTGTGTACAAATATCCTGCTTAACTAACTATTTATTGGGACAGAAAATGGAAAAGAAGTAACGATGATGGGAAGAAATACATGAGAAACAGTCGTAGTTCGCAAAAAAAAACCGCAAATCGATATACAGGATAGCCGTTGGTACACATTTGTAATTTAGAGGCCCAAACAATCATTTTGACCGGCAGTTCAATTTTTGGGAACTGCTGGTCAATATGATTGTTGGGAGACCTAAAGTACCTGTGTATCAAACGGCTATCCTATAGATATATACTATTTTAGATTGCGGTATTTTGAGGATTTTTGCGTCGAACCCTACCTAACTGATATAATGGTATTACCGTTTACAAATTAAAAAGGGGCTGGTGTTGGTTAATTTGTATAGGTGCAGTGACCTATTTTAAAACTGGTTTTGTAAATGAGGGAAGCGCAGGTCGGTGTCGCGCAGATTGTGCTCCATCCAGCGGTCCGCCTGCTGAATCATCTCCTCGTCGAAGTAGTCGCGCCATCCACCTGCTTTGCCTAAATTACAAAAATAAAAAACAAAGACATTCAAAACCAAACTGTCTTCGAAAATTATGATGGCCAGGACGGTGAAGAGGGAGACGGCTACGAGCGCGTATCTAGCCAATGGGAACAGCTTGCAAAGAGTCCTTCCTACGTTCCCTATTTGGCTGTGTTATATTTTTTTCGACTATCGTTGCAGTCGTGTAACTAAAAGCCTGTAAGATATTTCGCAAGAAATAAGCTGTGCCTGTTGTGTCTGTTTTATTTTTATACTAGCGACCCGCCCCGACTCCGCACGGGAAAATTGTTATTGTATTTTAGGTTATTCTTAAGTATATTATGCATGTATTATACATATAAACCTTCCTCTTGAATCACTGGCACAAATATCAAACAACACAAATCAAATATCTGGCAGGATCAAATATCTTTGACGCAAAGATTAGAAAGGGACGCAATTATGCGCAAGAGTGAGCGCGGTGTATTTGTATCTCATTCTAACGCATAACTGCGTCCCTTTCTAATCTTTGCGTCAAAGATCTTTGATCCTAGATCTTTTATAATGTAATATGTGCCCTATTAAAAAAAACCGCATCAAAGAGATCAAACTCCGTTGCATAGTTTTAAAGATTTAAGCATACATAGGGACATAGGGACAGAGAAAGCGATTTTGTTTTATACTATGTAGTGATTCATAACTTGTAAATAAATTTATGTACGGTCTCCTGCAAAGAAAACGGACCCCCTTGTCGCAAGCGCGACTACTCGCCCCGCGCCGCGCCGCCGCCGCCGCGCCGCTTACGATTACGACAAGTGGGTCCGTTTTCTTTGCAGGAGACTGTACCTACAGTAAATGATAAATTAAAAAAAGGGCAATAGGCCAACCAACTGCAACTATATTTTTTTGAAAAAATATCTTTGTTCTTTGGACAGTTGTATGTATTTAACAAACCTTTTTAATTAATTCCTAAGTAGGTACCTACTTAATCTTTTCACACTGAAATAGTTCAGTAGAATATATTGCTACTTTATAATTATATTTAAGCCCCATCTGTTCATGTATTCTTGCAAATAATTTTTTATTCTATTCTATTCTGCCTTAGGAATGCCTAACATATTTGGTCTATCATGTGGTGATTTGATTAGCCATCACATTATGGAGGTTGTTTGGAACATTTTTGCTAATTAAGGGTTTTGTGTGGCTAATTCGTTGATAAACGAGAGACTATAACGTAGTGATTTACTTGCTCAGTGCGAGAGACGCTAAAAGTTATTTTTGTAAATTTTAATTTTTGAGTACCTAATCGTTAGCATGTTAGCAATCGTTAGGTGGTAAAAAGTATTTTAAGATGTTGAACGGGGATATAAGATACGGATATAAGATACCGCCATGCAAAATGTCATTCAAATCGGTCCAGCGATTTCGGAGACAGACAGAGAAACAAAAAGAAACCGAATTTGTTCTATTTCATTTCTTACGGGTTAGGGGAATGTAACTCGGTTCAGAGCTTTTTTTTATAGGTACAGATGTTTGACCTCTACAGTTATATTATGTTATAGATAGAAGAAGAACATGTCTCACCTTTTCTAATAAAACCTTGTTCACCAGGTATCAAGATCCCCAGTTCCTTCATCACGTCGTAGTTAACCGATTTGTTGTTCTTGAAGTTGTTTATGTTCAAATGGTCGCATAACTTGGCGATCTGCTCATCGGAAAACTGTTTGTCCAGAAACTTGGCGACCCGGCGTACAGCTGTTGGCAAATCCTACAAAGATAAAAAACAAGTAGGTAAGTACCTACCTACCTACCTGGACGGTTTTTCTATCTATACCACTCTATACACAGACGACTTAAAAGATTGGATATAGGTACAGTCGCGGTCTAACGCGGTCCTAACCCTAGAGGTGGAGGATGTGCCCTAGTTCAAATTAAAATTCAGAAATAGGGAATACAATTGACTAGTTTATTATAATGGAAATACGAAATATTACATTTGCTTCTATAAAGCATGAAAATGGTAAAAATGGCGTCCGGCTCGTAGCGCGGGCTACGGCCATCTCCCTCTCATCAACGAAATTCAAATTGATATTACTTTTCATAATTAAATGGCTCAACTCGGAAAGAGGCTGCCAGCACGAACGCGGCGAGCATGGATGCATGCACGCCACAGTACCTGAAGTACCTACAACTTATATAGTATTAAGAAATTATATGTTTCTGTATGAAATTATGGACTCTGTATCTATAACATAACATGTAAAGTAGGTAGGTACATTTTTAAGTGTATTTTTGTAAATAGATAAGCTTTTATTGGCCACAAGTTTATCTGATCCAGTAGCCCCAATGGGAACTAAAATTAAGCTACAGTGTTTAACTTAATACTTATGTGTAATAATAATGTAATGAACAAATGAGGTAAATATCCTTAACCATTAGCGACGTCTCGTTAGTTAGAGTAAGTAGAGGGATTTGACCTGTACAAGATAAGCTTGTCCAGGTCAAATGCCTTGCTTTGCTTACATCATCCATCACTACATAGTATAAAACAAAGTCGCTTTTTCTGTCCCTATGTCCCTCCCTTTGTACGCTTAAATCTTTAAAACTACGCAACGGATTTTGATGCGGTTTTTTTTAATAGATAGAGTGATTCAAGAGGAAGGTTTATTTATATGTATAATACATGCATAATATGCTTAAGGATAACCCACAATAACCATTTTCCCGTGCGGAGCCGGAGCGGGTCGCTAGTATTATATACGAACCACTTAGGTAACAATACCTTGCACAACTCCTCATAGAAGAAGAACAACATGTTCGGCTGATGTCTGCATTCCCAGGCTTCCTTCAAATGGTCGAAGAATGGGGTCCAATGATCTGTAAAACAAGATTTCGGCCAATGCAAGTTTTTTAAAATAACATAACCGATTCTATGATTTTTTACCAAAGGAATGGACCTAGAATGGACAATTTTTGAGATATTATCGAACATTAGACTTCGTGATGATGACTAGCATAGATACGCTTTCCATAAAAATTGCTACCTTTTCATGGTTCTTTCATCATTAGGCAATTTTGCTCGGGAAGTAATTTAATTCGACGAAATGTAAAGCCCGACCAAAGAAATAAGAAACGTCGCCATATTGCGGAATTTCAACGGAACTAATTTTATAAGGGAAATTGTTGCCACAGTCGTAAAAATATACACGTGGCGCCCCCAGAGCAGGTTTCTTATTTCTTTGGTCAGGTTTTACCTATTCAACATCTGATCGAAAGCGAACAACGTTTTATTGTTTATTAATTTCAAATCATAAGTATTAAAAAAAATCCTTACGTAAATCCCTTATGAAGAAATTCCAATACGTTTTGAAGTCACCGACATATCCCTGGGTCCTTATCAATCTGTTGAGATGATAGAAGGACACTGCGACATCCCTGGGATCCCTTGCCACATAAACCACCTTGGCTGTGTCCAGGAGGGTCGGCGGTAAGAGGCTCATGGGCAAATGAGTTTTGACGAAGCGAGGAGAGGGGATGTGCGCGAGTTGCTCCACGCCGCTCTCTGTCACTTGCTCGAGCAGTTTTAGTTTTCTGTCACTATCGCTGTTCTCCTCTATGAAACGCTCTTTCATCACGGGGTGGACGTACACTGAAAATCTATAAAAATGGCCGCAAGGACCAAAACTTCATTTGAAAAATACGACACTGTGTAGAGTTTCTTCTAGTCGTTCTTCTTCACAGACGAACGCCACTTTTATTAAACGCCCAATCATGGACCGTCTGGTCCTTTGGTATTTATTAACTTTGACGTCAAAAAAGGATTGGTAAATCTTACTTAGAACAAAAAGACATTTCTATTTTGATTCTTTTTTAATTACTTCATACTTACTCTAAAAATGGATATCTTTCAGTCAGCGGTATAGCATCCGACTTTGCGTAGTCTAAATCGTTAGCTACCATCCAAACTAATTCTTGGGTCCATGTTGTGCCTGTAAAGTGATTTTTCTTTTAAAAACGTAGAGGTTTTTATTCATATTTAGGTTTTTGTTTTGGAGCAGTCAGTACAGAAAGTCTAAAAAACAAAATAATGGTTTAAGTAGGTACCTGAACGCGGATAGCTAGCAACAAAAATGTCGTCTGGTCTTATTGGCATATTGTAAATGTTGGCAGCCTCTTGCCTGAACCTGTGAGGCAGGAAGTAGCCCTTCGGACCCACTCGGACGAAACCGGTATGTTCACCTAAAATATAATAAAACATATCATTTGTATATAATTGCTGCCCATAATCGATGCAGTGCTGGTGCAATAAAGCGAGAATGCAGCCGAAGGTCGAAAAACGATTGGTAATCCATTCCCTTTAGGTTTGTACGCCTATTTACGCAGAGAGCACTCGACACATAGATATACTACAATAGCCCTACACCTATGCGTGCGTATTTTTTTCCATGGATGAGTTCTAAGGTAAAAAGGAGCATGTTTTCCCTCATAATGCTATCTATCACATAGCCAATTTTGAACACATTCCTTTCAGTCAGCCATTTAAACGTGAAAACTAACAGACTAATAATTACTTTTTCAGGTATTTGTAACAATTTTATTAATAGTATGGACATAGAACGTCTGAAAACGTATTAAAAATTCAAAGTATTAGTGGTATTATTTTAAATCTATTGTAAGCATTCGAAGGTGATGCTTGGCAAGAAGTATAAATGTTCGTTAAATACCAATTATCTCTGGTACTAATAAATTCTTGTGTACGTGTTCATTATTGTCCTTGGTAGATTTCCATTGGTTTAAATTGCAACAGGGAAGTTGTTTCAATTCCACTTATTGCAGTTATCATTTTTACGATTTTATGTTTTAGTTGTTTTCTATGTAAATTATTGAAACCGTTGTATAATAAAATTGTTTTGGGGTACCTACACATAAGTTACGGAAATAATGAAGTCATACAATCGCCTTAGTGTATGTCTCTCTCGTACGTAGTTAAAATAAACGTTGTACGTAATTAATTAGGATTGCTAATTAGTTACTTTAAGATTTTTTTATAATTTAGTAAGCACAGTTCAGGCTTTCGTAAAATTATTTTCTTTTGTTTTGTTTAGCCTTTAGTAATTATGTACAAAAGAATTCATTAATTATATTATCATTATTCAATTATTATTATTATTTATTATTATGTAAAAGGAGCGTACCCACAGACGCGGGCGCAATCCAAGTTTGTATGCAGCCTGAACATATACAGCCTGTATTTATTATTATTATTATTGTTTTTTTTTGTTATTAAACTTAGATTCCGTCCCGGAGCCCGCTCCAGACAGCTATACATTTTGGCATTTATATAATAATATGGTTTATACTTCGATCTTTATATATGTATTATTATTGAAATTTACGACTATCTTATCATTGAACTTTATTTACATACTGTCTAACTGTGTGTCGTGCTAGTAATACCACAGAATATATAATAGTAATTGTAGTATTACTATTATTATTCAAATTATTTAATTACCTTGTACATCATCATTAACTACACAAAACAATACGACAATAAGGTTTATTATAAGTTGTTTAGAAATCCATATTTGTTACGTATTTGTAGATTAGTGAGCTGCTGGGACCATTATCTATGCTGTTTTATTAGGTACACTCATGTCATGCATGATATACATTTAATAAAGGGCCGTCTAATTTATCTATCTTTTCTATCGACGTCTTATATAGATTATTATATATATAAAACTGTAGATGTCGAAAATATGTACATAAAAAATGCTAAAAACACAAGTCAGGCAGGGGAATATAAAAAATTATTATAGAATAATACAGATTTTTTTAATTTTTTTGTTTCTCTGTTTGTCTGTTTGTACGGGCTAATCTCCGAAACTGTTAGACCGATTTTAATTAAATAAGTATGGTGATAACGTATATCCCCGTTAAACATCTTAGATACTTTTTACCAAATTCTACAAAAAATATCACATTCCTACGGGAAACTGTGCACGGAAAAGTAAAAAAACAACGCGGTCGTATCCGCGGGCGGACAGCTAGTTTATACTTAATGTAGGTCTGTATGTATGAATCAAAACATGCGTTGTCGGTCATTGACAGAAGAGTGACGGGGCCACAACAATTGAAGCATTGGGAGCAACAAGGGCGTTCTGTTCCCAAAGCCCTTTTTAATGTTATTGCATCATAATATAGCTAGCTCCATCTAGTACCTTGTAACAAAAACTCTAATCAATCGATCTTATCTAGAGGGCGTGAGAAGCAATAATTGCGGCAGCGATGCTGCGCCCTTATTGCATAGATTATACAACAGCGTTTGAATTGCAAATACGTTACGTGTTGTTGTTTATTTAAACTTATTTTAATGTAAGAAAATGTCTGAATCAAATAATTTAGGTGATTTTATTGCAGATGATGACGAAAATACTCACTTTGGTCATCATCTGCACTAAAATCACTCCCCGAACATTCCCCCCAAAAAATAAAGAAAAGAAAGATAAGAAATGAAAAAAATTTAAGAAAAACTTGCGAAAGTTAAAGAGAAATTTAGGTGAAGAATACACATCAGTTAGGAGCAAGAAGGTACCTACCTAAGAAGTAATTTCAATAACTCACCAAGTGTTGTTCCAAAAAATGTTCGGATAACTTCAAAAAAATACGCAGCAAAAGATATTTTCAGAATTTTGGGGTAGGTAGGTACAGGTATTAAAGCACAGCAAGATACCTTCTTACTGTCGTGTTTAGAAAATGTTCCAAGTTAAAAGAAAACGTTGGTCTGACAAGATGAAACAAGATACTAATCAATGGAAATATTTTTTTAATGTGCAGGGTTTAGAGATACAAATTTGCAAAAAACTATTACTGTCTATATTGCAAATATCAGAAAAACGTCTGAGAATAGTTTTAAATTGTCAGGAGAACCAGTATTTTCCTATAGAGCCTCAACATTAATGACAGCCTAATCTTTTTTAGTGGTTGGGTGCAACAAGGGCGTATAACACGAGTTAAAAAAAAATAAAAATAAAATATTTTTAACTGTTTTACAATAATACCTATATTTGGATTTTATAGCTATACAGGGCGTCCCACAGCTATGCCACATGGAGGGAAAGTACCTTAAATATTGTAAGTAGAACATTTTACTGAAAGAAGACATTATTTTATTTCTAAAAACTATTAAAACTGCATTCATACATTTTTTAATAATTACATGGTTGAACCGGGAATCGAACCCGTTATACGAGAAAAAAATATATCCTGTAGTTTTATCATACCGATCGAAAGGCTTCATCATAAGGGTTATTTTTTGCTAAATAACATAGTGTCAGAAATAAAAGGAAGACTATGTATTTTAACATTTTTAATACAAAATTTATCAATTTTATTAATTGCTATGACCTCTACGCTGTTGAATACAAAGTCGCACTCTTTCGATTATTACACTCCCTGTCTTTAAAACTACGCGACGGACTTTGATTTTAATAGATAGAGTGATTCAAGAGGAAGGTTTATATGTATAATACATGCATAATATACTAAAGGATAACCCACAATAACCATTTTCCCGTGCGGAGCCGGGGCGGGTCGCTAGTAACCCCATGCATAAAAAAAATCTCGGCGACCACATCAAATGTTAAAATTCATGATCTTTCTTTTATTTCTGACACTATGTTATTTAGCAAAAAATAATCCTTATGAAGGAGCCTTTCGATTGGTATGATAAAACTACAGGGTGTTTTTTTTTCCTCATGTAGCGGGTTCGATTCCCGGTTCAACCATGTAATTATTAAAAAATGTATGAATGCAGTTTTAATAGTTTTTAGAAATAAAATAATGTCTTCTTTCAGTAAAATGTTCTACCTACAATATTTAAGGTACTTCCCCTCCATGTGGCATAGCCGTGGGACGCCCTGTATAATTGGACTAAAAAATAATGTAGTTCATAAGAATATAATCTTAAATATCAAAAAGATATATAGCAATTAAATCTTTTCTTTAAATTTTCTTGAAACTCGCTTTTTCGCCAAACGCCCTTGTTGCACCCAATGCTTCAATTGCACTATCGATTAAGCCCCATTAATCAATAGACTATCGAAAATTAGGTCGTGGTCTTTACCAGTGTTGAATTATCAAGAATTATTTTATATGTTTAGTACCTATATGTGATTTTTTATTCGCCAGTGTTCAAGCTTGGTCAGTGCGGGTTGGTCGACATAATCTTTGAATTCCTTTGTATAGTGAAATAAGTGTAGTACGTAAGTCGTAGGTACGTACTTGCAATAAGTTTTCCATTTATTGTCAAACATTAAGACATTAGATATGGTGTTACTTTTCCTTCCGTCACTACAAATAAGTGGAAAACTTTTACCACTGCAATACTCTGAATAAAATAATTGAATTTCAGTTAGAGGTACCTAGGTACCTATACTATTAGGATATATCTTGCTATTTATCTTGTTTGTAGCTTTATCCGTTTATAATATAACGTATGGATTCTACAATGTAATGCTATGACGACCCCGTAGCCTAGTCAGAAGTGTGCCTGCCTTTGAACCAAAGGGTAGCGGATTCAAATTCGCCTAGGGTATACATGTGTTTGCGTTGTGTCTGGATGTTGTTTATATTTATATAAGTATGTACGTACATATATTAGCCATCTGAAAACCATAGGCTCTAACTAGTCTGGTGTGTGGCTGTGTGCGAAATAATTCCCCATACAATATGGGTCATCTTTTAATAGGTATTTGATTATCTCTTATATGGACTCATAAACTAACTTCATTATTTAAATATTATGCTTGGTATTTTTTGTAAGTGATTTGATTACAACAAATTGAGAACAACGACCTCGCCATTGATGGAATATTCGTTACGTTTTTTACGGTACGAGTACTCGTAAGTAGGTTCATGTCATTGAATTGAACGACCTCAAAGTTCAATAAGTTTTATTTACAGTTTATAAAAAGTATCTGATTTATAAAACCAAAAAAATATTTTAACGTTTCAAAAAATCTCAACACTTTCACTTTATTTTTATAGAAAATGTTTTCTTACCAGTAAAATATTTCATCAGTTCTCCAGCCAGTTCGGTCTCCACATCCTTCATCTCCC
>CAOKYR010000354.1:0-28381 GCA_948473455.1 Teleiodes luculella | reverse complement strand
CCCTCAGGCTACATACATGGCGCGCAGCGAGCTGTGGAACAGTCTGTGCTGGGTGTCTCGTTAAGGGATGATCTATCCGGCAGAAAACCAAAGTGTCGTCCAAAAATGAAGTAAGCTGAAGTGGCAGTGGGCTGGTCATAGGTATCTGTCGCAGAACGGATGAGCGTTGCACTCGAAAGGTTCTCGAATGGAGACTACGTGTTGACAAGCGTAGCGTGGGACGCCCCCCTGCAAGATGGACCGACGACCTGAAAAAGGTGGCTGGTGGTGGCTGGATGAGAGCAGCGGAGGATCGTGTAATGTGGCGCACATTTAGGGAGGCCTATGTCCAGCAGTGGACTGTTACGGGCTAAAATGATGATCCCACGGGAACTCTTTAATTTTCCTCGATTTAAAGTAAGAGTACCTACCTATCCTAGGTGTTGACCGGGGATAATTATAAATAAGGTACCACCATGCAAAATTTCATTCAATTCGGCCCAACAGTTTGTGAGATTAGCTTTATTAGATTAGTACAAACACTCAGAGAAACAAAAAAATACTTTAATACTTTAAAAATAAAATTAATTACTACATCGCTTCTTACATCCCCCTGAATCGGTTTTTAGCATTTTTTCTATGTAGATTTGCGACCTCTACAGTTTTCTTATAAAGATAATTGAACAGGCTCTGAAACTACTGAACCGATTTTGATGAAACTTGGTACAAAAACAAAATAGACCTTGGGAAAGAATAGACTGACTAAGTACCTTTTACCGCGGGAAAATTCTTCATTCCTACGTGTGCGGCACGGACCCTGCCAGACGCAGTCGTGGCAGTAGGAGTCCCTACGCACTCTCTATCCGGTCCAGGGTGCGGGGGTCTTGATCCACGCCGAAAATAAAAGCCGCTTTCCACTGGTTGTTTGCCACTTGAAGACTTTTTCCTTTGGGAGTTTCTTCTGTTGGAACTGAGCCCGCCGCCGAACTGATTTGGCACTAAATCGGTCGGGCTTTTATAGTTTTACTCACACATATGCAGGGAGACTGCATATGTGTGTATACTCCCATAGGTGAAAATCTCCAAATCACATTTTTATTATGATTTTCACATTCAACTTACAATTTCTCAATAAAGTTAACATTGGGCAACTATCATTAATTTCTAGGTAAAAGAACATAACAATGTCTACCTTATCTATACCCTAACATTAACCTAACTATTCACATTAAGAAATTATATCGATTAAAAGTTATAAAAACGACAAAAATAACAACTTTTGAACCCTATTATTTACAATTGTCGAGCAACCCTACGCTAAAAGCATCTTTATTTACTATATACACATAGGTAACCTTATACACTAACAAACAAATGTACAATCATTATCCTAGGTCACCTAGATCCCAACCTACGAGCTTAAACGTGCGTAAATCATAGTGAAAATTACACCTAAAACGGTTGAAAACTAACAAAGTAGACAAGAACAGAAAATACAATCGATGACGTCAATCTAGCGATCCTTGTCTAACAAGTACTTACAACTTAACAAGTAGCGTACACTCTCATTACTCCGCTATCCTCTGATTGGAAGGAAAATCAAATGTTCCTCCGGGTATACGCTAGTTGTGGACTATGGCGCGCACGACTACCTCGAATTGCTCGTAAGTTGAGATTTTCGATGCTTAGCCTAATCTTGGTCGCGAACATTCTCCCGCCGTGCAGTGTCGTCTTCTTTGGTCATCGATGCTGCATCCCTCTGCTGGAGCGACCGCAGCTCTATTTGGGCAGCACGACGAGTCTCTTGGTTGCACGACGTAGCACTCCGACCGCAGCTCTATTTGGGCAGCACGACGAGTCTCTTGGTTGCACGACGTAGCACTCCTCCTGCCGTCTGGATGTCCGCCACTCGCACGATGCCGTCCTACCCGGGATACACCTTTTTGACTCTGCCTCGTGGCCATGTGTTGCGAGGCAGGGCGGGGTCGACGATGACACGATGTTGTCAACACGTAGACTTCTATTTTCCTATAGGGCTCCCGCCGGTGTTGCAGCTCAGGCAGGTATTCTCGAACCCACCTTTCCCAGAAAAGGTTGGCGAGGCATGGTGTCCAGTTGGAGGATCTGCAGGTGTTGCTCTCTTCTTTACCCAGAACCGCTCTATCCTCAAAGAAGGCTTCACACTGTAAAACTTGTAGCCATAGCCGTTCCGCGGTCTGGGTATGTTCAGTGTCTATAGAGATATACTGCCGTTCTGGCAGTTGACGGTGCACTGAAGGTGGTGGAACACAACGTCGTGATGTCTCCGTCCTCTTCCAGGTCGGATCATTATCTTTCCTCACCATCCTTCTATCATTGACTAGTGCAGCCGTTTCAATCTTCATCTGCTGGATAATTTGAACAACCCGAGCTGTAGATCGTATCAGCCGAATCCAGGAGGAGAACTGCTTGATATCTGGTGGCTCTTTGATTCCAGGTGGCGGTTGACTCGTTCTTACGACGGAACTATGTTCTTTGGTGACCTGAACTTCTTCTGAAGAAGGTTTGTCTCGCAGCTTCTCAACGGCCTCATCGATGTGCGATGTCCATTTCTTCAAGACGAAGTGGGCCGTTTTGTGTATCTGGTCGACTTCTGCTGCTATGTTCTGAGTTTCTTCCACCGTCGCGAAGCTCTGCAGATAGTCGTCCATATAGTGGTTCTCTTCTATGGCTTTAGCTGCAGCTGGGAACTTTTCTATATGCTTCTTTGCATTCAAGTTCTTCACGTATAGAGCAGTGCAAGGTGAACATGCTGCTCCGAAAATCACGACGCGCATCTTGTAATCTGTTAGCGGTCCCTCCCGCCGGTCGCTTCTCCACAGGAAGCGTAGCATGTCGCGATCTTCCTCTTTAATTCCATCACGCAGGAACATCTCTTCTATGTCTGCAGCTACAGCGACCTTGTGTTGCCTGAACTTCATCAAGACTCCTGGCAGTGATTGCAGGAGATCAGGACCGGGTAGAAGGTGGTCATTCAGCGAAGTTCCTTTTGACTTTGCTGCAGCGTCGAAAACCACTCGAACCTTCCCAGGTTTGGCGGGATGCAACACAGCAAAGTGTGGCAAGTACCAAGTCTTCCCTGGAGGACCTGGTGTTGTAGCTGGTTCCGCGTAATCTTTTGCCAGTAGTGCTTCCATTTGCTTCACGTAGCCTTTTTTGAGATCTTCAGCCTTGTCGAGTCTTCTCTCAGTGTGCTCAAGCCTTGACATGGCTTGCGCGTAGTTGTTGGGTAGCTCTACGCGGTCTTCTTTCCACAAGAGTGGAGCTTCGTATCCCCCTGAAGGCTTCTCTACTGTTTTCTCTTGCAATAGAGTGAGGGCTCGCTGCTCCGGATCTCCTCGCGTTGTCTTCTGAGCAATTCCCAATGATTCTAAGGCGAAGAATCTCTTCATCTCTTCATCCAGTTCTTGGTCTCGTAGCTCTCGAGAACTGGCCGTGTGAAAGACATAGTGGACTTCACGGCCAAGGCTGCGTGATCCTGTCGCGCCATGTATCACCCATCCCAGTGGAGTGAGGGAAGCGACTGGCTGATTCTGGCTTCCTTTCTTTACATGAGATGGCAGCAACAGATGCCAGTTATCTTGGCCGATCAGCAGGGTTGGCTTTGCGTCTGCAAATGTGACCCGATGCTTGATGCTTTCTAGGTGTTCCATAGCTTCTATGTCTTCAAGCTTCACAGTCTGTGGGGCGAGGTTGAGCCCGACTATAGTTCTTGCCTTGATGTTCATGACTTCACTCTGGCCTTGAATCATGATGGTCACTCGTCGCGAAGTCTGGTCCACATGAGTTCCTCCAAGACCGCAAAGGGTGAGCGGATCTTGAGAACCATCGGCTCCAATCTTCCGAGCTACTTCGCTATCTAGTAGAGTGACTGTTGATCCGTCGTCCAGAAGTGCGTAAGTCTGAATGCTTCCCTTGGACCCCATTAGTTTCACAGGAACAATCTTCAGATATGCATTCAGATTGCATTGTGCTGATGCGACGACTTCTTCAGCTTGAGGCTGCTGTACGTTATTCTTGTGAAGTAAAGGGTGATGGAACTTGATGCAACCTTCTTTGCCGCATTGCTTGGATTTGCAGCGATGCGTCCAATTGCGGGGAGATAGACAGCGGAAGCATAGACGGTGTTGCTTCGCCAGCTCCCAGCGTTCTTCAACGTTGGCGTTCATCATTTTTCTGCATGCAGTAGGCTTATGATCTTCTTTACTGCATACCACACAACGTTGTCGCTTCATATTCGGAGGCTGTGGTGAGCGTCGTCCTTCTTGGGCGGTGTAGGTTCGCCCAGGCTTCTTTGATCGCTGATCTACTCGCTTGATGTCTTCTCTCGGCTTGACAATCTCCGCCTTTGCGTAACTCCCGCAATATGTGGCTTCGCGTTGGATGAAGCGGTCGAACAGCAGTAACACCGGTTCATCTTCATCTTGGTTTGCTTGCTCGTAGTCCAACCATCTGTAGAACTGGGTTCGCGTGAGTTTCTCTACTAGCAACTCCAATGTCTCACGATTATATAAGAAGTGCTTCTTTCGTAGAGACTCCAAGGCTGCGATGCTATTCTGTACTCGGTTCGCGAATAGGACGATATCTTTCGGTGCGTCTGTTAGATGAGGCAATCGCTTGAGCCTCTCGACTTCCTCCATAGCGAGAGCGTCTGGTCGTCCGAACCTTCTCTCCAAGCAGTCCATGATTTGCGCAGCTGACTTGTTTGTATAAAGTAGCGATGCTACAGCTACTTTCGCTGTTCCACGGAGTGCTCTTCTTAATCTCGCTATGTTCTCGATGTTGGAGAAGCTGGCCTCTGATTCTTTGTATGCAGCTCTGAATGGCAGCCATTCAGTGTGGGCGCCATTGAAATCTGGAAGCTCGAACTGCTGGCGTGGTCTCAGGCTTGCAGAAATGGCGGCTGACGTTGCGGCAGTGATAGCAGCTGCAAGGTCTTCTTGACTGAACTTCTGATTCAGATTCTGCCGGATTTCTGCTCCAATTCTCTTGCTTTCGGCAGCTTCCTTGAGGTAGCGTTCTCCCTCAGATTCCTCATCCAATGCTCTCTTGATGGTGGTGGTAGGCATCGGTTTCTGTGCTGGTGCGAGATGAGCTTGCGATGGCTTGAACACCTCAAGAAGATGGCTGGGTGCTGATGGTGCTTCCGTCCCTTGCTTCTGAACCTTTCTCTTTGTCATGTCAGTGACTTGAGGAACTTCTTTGCTTGGTCCAGCTTGCTGCATATGGTCAAGCCATCCTTCTACCATGTTTTTGGTAATGGCGTCTGGATTTTGTTCAGGAAGGCTTGCCTCTTCTTCAAGTTTCTCTTCCTCTATTTCTTGTATCTGAAGCTCGGTGCTCCTCAGCTTAGTTTCAAGAAACTTGATTCTGGCTTCCGCCAGACGTTTTTCTATTTCTGCCTTCTCTTGAAGCGCTTTTCGTAGACGGATATCTGTGCTCGTAGTCGAAGCACGTCCTGAAGGGGCTCGCGATGGTGCGCGAGATGAAGAGCGTAGTCGCTCGGTGACTTGTGGCTCTTCTGTGCCTGTGACTCCCTGAGGAATGTCTTCAAGATTCTCATTGGACGGGGAGAAAGGCGAATCTTCATAGCGTAGCGCACCTCGTTCCATGCTTGCTGCCCTTTCTTGTTGTCTGGCTACTTCCCGTCCACTTTGGCTTCTTGTCAGAGGCATTTTGCTACTTTTTCTATTTCTACTCGAAGCGTCACCCCGTAGTGATGGCACCTAGTAGCAGCAGTGCCGGCGCTTTGCAGTGCCGGCGTTTTGCAGTAGCGGCGCTTTGCAGTAGCGGCGCTTTGCAGTAGCGGCGTCTTTCAGTAACAACGGTGGTGTCGCTTGATAGCGGCGACGTCGGTTTCTTCTATCGGCGTAGCCCAGCAGCTTCAGGGTCAACGGCTGAGGGTAGCAGTTGCAGCACCTGGCAGTGGTGGTGTCCCTCTATTGCAACGGCGGCGTCGCACGGCAGCGGCGACGTCGGCGTCTTCTATCAGCGTAGCTCAGCAGCTTCAGGGTCAACGGCTGGGGGTAGCAGGGGCAGCACCTGGCAGCGGTGGTGTCCCTCTATTGCAACGGCGGCGTCGCAGGGCAGTGGCGACGTCGGCGTCATCTATCGGCGTAGCCCAGCAGCTTCAGGGTCAACGGCTGGTGAAACCAAGGGCAGCGCCTGGCAGCGGCGGTATCCCTCTATTGCAACGGCGGCGTCGCACGGCAGCGGCGACGTCGGCGTCTTCTATCGGCGTAGCCCAGCAGCTTCAGGGTCGACAGCTGGGGGTAGCAGGGGCAGCACCTGGCAGCGGTGGTGTCCCTCTATTGCAACGGCGGCGTCGCACGGCAGCGGCGATGTCGGCGTCTTCTATCGGCGTGGCCCAGCAGCTTCAGGGTCAACGGCTGGGGGTAGCAGGGGCAGCACCTGGCAGCGGTGGTGTCCCTCTATTGCAACGGCGGCGTCGCACGGCAGCGGCGACGTCGGCGTCTTCTATCGGCGTAGCCCAGCAGCTTCAGGGTCAACGGCTGGGAGTAGCAGGGGCAGCACCTGGCAGCGATGGTGTCCCTCTATTGCAACGGCGGCGTCGCACGGCAGCGGCGACGTCGGCGTCCACTCGATGGCAGCGGCGGCGCCTAGTAATGGCGGCGGCGGTGCTTGATAGCAGCCCCCAGTATCGGCGGCGGCGGTGGCGGCCCACAGCAGCGGCAGCTTCCGGCAGTAGCGGCAGCGGCGTTGGCGTGGGTCTTCAGTGATGACTCGATGGTGACCCGGCGGTGACCCGGCGGTGACTCGACGGTGACCCGGCGCACGCTGATCCGGCTCGAAGGACCAACTTTTGTGCGGCACGGACCCTGCCAGACGCAGTCGTGGCAGTAGGAGTCCCTACGCACTCTCTATCCGGTCCAGGGTGCGGGGGTCTTGATCCACGCCGAAAATAAAAGCCGCTTTCCACTGGTTGTTTGCCACTTGAAGACTTTTTCCTTTGGGAGTTTCTTCTGTTGGAACTGAGCCCGCCGCCGAACTGATTTGGCACTAAATCGGTCGGGCTTTTATAGTTTTACTCACACATATGCAGGGAGACTGCATATGTGTGTATACTCCCATAGGTGAAAATCTCCAAATCACATTTTTATTATGATTTTCACATTCAACTTACAATTTCTCAATAAAGTTAACATTGGGCAACTATCATTAATTTCTAGGTAAAAGAACATAACAATGTCTACCTTATCTATACCCTAACATTAACCTAACTATTCACATTAAGAAATTATATCGATTAAAAGTTATAAAAACGACAAAAATAACAACTTTTGAACCCTATTATTTACAATTGTCGAGCAACCCTACGCTAAAAGCATCTTTATTTACTATATACACATAGGTAACCTTATACACTAACAAACAAATGTACAATCATTATCCTAGGTCACCTAGATCCCAACCTACGAGCTTAAACGTGCGTAAATCATAGTGAAAATTACACCTAAAACGGTTGAAAACTAACAAAGTAGACAAGAACAGAAAATACAATCGATGACGTCAATCTAGCGATCCTTGTCTAACAAGTACTTACAACTTAACAAGTAGCGTACACTCTCATTACTCCGCTATCCTCTGATTGGAAGGAAAATCAAATGTTCCTCCGGGTATACGCTAGTTGTGGACTATGGCGCGCACGACTACCTCGAATTGCTCGTAAGTTGAGATTTTCGATGCTTAGCCTAATCTTGGTCGCGAACATTCTCCCGCCGTGCAGTGTCGTCTTCTTTGGTCATCGATGCTGCATCCCTCTGCTGGAGCGACCGCAGCTCTATTTGGGCAGCACGACGAGTCTCTTGGTTGCACGACGTAGCACTCCGACCGCAGCTCTATTTGGGCAGCACGACGAGTCTCTTGGTTGCACGACGTAGCACTCCTCCTGCCGTCTGGATGTCCGCCACTCGCACGATGCCGTCCTACCCGGGATACACCTTTTTGACTCTGCCTCGTGGCCATGTGTTGCGAGGCAGGGCGGGGTCGACGATGACACGATGTTGTCAACACGTAGACTTCTATTTTCCTATAGGGCTCCCGCCAGTGTTGCAGCTCAGGCAGGTATTCTCGAACCCACCTTTCCCAGAAAAGGTTGGCGAGGCATAGTGTCCAGTTGGAGGATCTGCAGGTGTTGCTCTCTTCTTTACCCAGAACCGCTCTATCCTCGAAGAAGGCTTCACACTGTAAAACTTGTAGCCATAGCCGTTCCGCGGTCTGGGTATGTTCAGTGTCTATAGAGATATACTGCCGTTCTGGCAGTTGACGGTGCACTGAAGGTGGTGGAACACAACGTCGTGATGTCTCCGTCCTCTTCCAGGTCGGATCATTATCTTTCCTCACCATCCTTCTATCATTGACTAGTGCAGCCGTTTCAATCTTCATCTGCTGGATAATTTGAACAACCCGAGCTGTAGATCGTGTAGTGTCGAACTACAGCGCTGCAGGATTGCAATCAAGAAAATAGTACGAATGGTGTTGAGTACTGCTGAGTTTTTATTGTCTCACATTACAATATTACAATAGTTAAAACAAGAAGTAAATAATAACCATCTATCAAATTGACAGCTCTAATTGGCGGCACAATCCTTGCCATCTCTCTAAAGACATTTTTAGTATTGCCATGTTGCATAGCTAAAAAGCGACCACATCGGGTCGCCACACCACCCCCCCACGGAGAAGGATAGAACATAAAAGTAACATAAAACAATTTTCTATATACCTAAAAAAAATAAAAAATACGTAACAGCCACCAAATTTGAAACTTATTAACTAAACACTTACATGCACGATTTAAAATGGAGTAAGTACAAAGGTAAATCACATACCTACATATAGCTTAGAATAAAATCAAAGGTTTAAAACGTTCCTAAATTTAACTTTTCTACCAGATCTAGTGGTCACTGGAGGTGGAGAAGGTGCAGGAACCACTGGCGGTGAAGTCAATTTGGTGGGATTGTGCAAAAGGTCTTTTGACAAAGGAATCGGACCCTTTTCAGTCGGGACAGGCGAAGGGTCTAAAGAACCGGACCTCAGTGCGTCAGATTCTGCATCAAAGTAGGCCGGTTTAACACGATCGATGCTTACAGTCGTTTGACGACCATTCATGTCCAGAGTCAAAGTTTTTGTTCCTCTGTTTAAAACTTTATAAGGCCCGGTGTATGGTGGTTGTAGTGGACGTCGAACTGTATCGTCTCGTAAAAGTACATGCGTGGCGGTGGCTAGTTCCTTAAAAACAAAACACGCCGGTCTTGTATGTCTTGACGCAGGAACTGGACGAAGTCTTTGCATTTTATATTTTAGAACTGAAATGAAATCTGTAATATCATTAGGTCCCTGGGACTCAGTCGGTGATGTGATGAGTTCGCCTGGTAAGCGGAGCGGCTCGCCATAAACAAGCTCTGCAGCGGAAGATTTTATGTCTTGTTTTAACGCTGCTCTCATGCCTAATAGCACGAGTGGAAGCGCTTTGGTCCATGTGTCATCATGACACATCAGAGCTGCTTTCATTTGTCGGTGGAGTCTCTCCACCATTCCGTTTGCGCAAGGATGATAACTTGTTGTTCTTATGCGCTTCGTGCCGCAGGTGTTCATGAGGCGCTGAAAAAGTGTGGATTCAAACTGTCGTCCCTGATCAGTAGTGATGTTACCCGGGACACCGAACCGAGCTATCCATCCAGAAACGAACGTATCTGCTACTTCTTCTGCTGTGATGGATGACATAGGCCACGCTTCGGGCCAGCGTGTGAACCTATCGATAGCTGTAAGGCAGTAGGAAAAACCATTAGAATGCGGAAGTGGACCGACTATGTCTAAATGTACATGATGGAATCTTCCTGATGGGTATTTAAAATCACCGATTGGAGATGATACGTGTCTTGAAATTTTGCTGCGCTGACATTCAATACATGCACGAGCCCAATTGCGACAATCTTTGTTAATTTGAGGCCAGACGAAACGTTCCGTCATGAGTCGAGTAGTTGCTCGAATACCTGGATGACTAAGATTGTGGATTTTGTTGAAAATTGCCCGTCGGAAAACTGGAGTTAAATATGGGCGCTGTCGGCCTGTTGAAACGTCACAGTAAATGCTCACATTAGTTCCAGGAATGCAGACTTTCTCTAACTTGAGCGATGAAGAAGTAAGATGATGGCGTAATTCCGCATCATTACTTTGGGCATCCGCAAGAGCACTGAAATCCCCTTCTAGAGCAATGGATTCGATCCTAGACATGGTGTCGGCGACAATGTTGTCAATACCATTGATGTGTTGGATGTCTGTTGTGAATTGGCTAATGAAACTTAAATGATTCAGCTGAGGGGGAGGTAACTTTTCTCGGCGTTGGATGAACGCATATATCAGAGGTTTGTGATCCGTGAACACGGTGACCGGCTGAACTTCAAGGATGTGTCTGAAATGTTGAACACTTTCGTAAATAGCAAAAAGTTCCCTATAGTAGGTTGGCCATTCCTGTTGCTTTGAATTGAGTTTCCTACTAAAATAGGCCAAGGGTTGCCAGTTTTCACTGCCATTACATATCTGTTGAAGACAAGCTCCAACATGTGTACCTGATGCGTCGGTGAATAAGCCGAGTTTAGCCTTGCTGTTCGGGTGAAACAAAAGAGTGGCTTTTGATAGGCTGTTTTTGCACAAATCAAAATATTTTTTTAACTCATCTGTCCAAGGAAAGGGTTTAGCTCCTTTGGCTTGGGTGGAAGCTACAGCCTCTATGAGTGGTGCTTGAAATTTTGCAGCACCCGGTAGATAACGCCGGTAAAAATTAATCATTCCTAAGAATCTTCTCATGCCTTGAATTGTTTTAGGTGGGGGAAAATCACGTAAAGCTTGGATACGTTCGTCTGGTGGGTAAGTACCTTGTGCGTTTATTTTGTATCCGAGGAACGTGACTTCGGTTGCTCCAAATACGCATTTGCCTGGATTTATAACTACTCCGTACTGATGTAGTCGCTCAAACAATGCTCTCAGATGTTTGGCGTGTTCAGCGCTGTCTGAAGAGTAAATTAAAATGTCATCTACGTAAGCAAAGCAAAAATCAAGACCTCGTACAACTTCATCTATGAATCTCTGAAAGGTTTGACCTGCATTACGGAGTCCAAAAGTCATGTAAGGAAACTCATACAAACCGAAGGGAGTGATAATAGCTGTTTTGCAGATGTCATTTTTACTAACTGGGATTTGCTGATAGGCTTTTACAAGGTCTATTGTACTAAAAATTGAACAGCCGGCTAAATTTTGACTAAAATCCCCTATGTGACGAACCGGGTAGTTGTCGGGTACGGTACGAGAGTTAAGTAGTCTATAATCACCGCATGGACGCCAAGTTGAATCTTTCTTGGGGGCGAGATGAAGAGGTGACGCCCATGAGCTACTCGACGGTCTGGCGGTGCCTACGCGAACCATTTCCTCAAATTCCTTTTGCGCCGCTTGTAATTTAGCCGGTGCAAGTCGACGGGGACGGGAAGTAACAGGTGGCCCATCGGTAGTTATTATGTGGTGGACAGTCGTGTGCTTTGGTACCTGAGGGGGGCCAGGAGGTCTAGTTATGCTCGGAAATTCTTTCAAGATGGACGAAAAAGGAGAATCTGGAATAGAAATAATTTTAATGCTGGGTTGATCTACCTGAATTAAGTCTGCAGCAGAGGAAAGTCCAGTCGTTCCATCACATAATCGTCCTTGGTTGCAGTCGGGAAGCAGATGGTAATGAGCTAAAAAATCTGAGCCAATAATAGAAGTTCCAACATCTGCCACCACAAAAGCCCATTTGAATTCACGCCTCAGACCTAGATCTAAATTTAAATGAACCAGGCCATAAGTATTAATCTTACTGCCATTGGCGGCTATAAGTTCGTAAGGTTGGGTTTCATTATTACGCTGCTGTATTAGTTGGCGTGGAATGCAACAGAGATCAGAACCGGTATCAACTAAAAAGCGGCGACCAGTGTATCGATCTGTGACAAAGAGTCGACGGCTTTTGACAGATCGATCAGTAGACGTCGCGCTTACTGACCGCTGCTGTAGTTTCCCTGCTTGGGTTGTTCGTTAATCCAGGAACAGGGCTGATCACATTTTATAGCTTTAGGCCCAAAACGGTCATGATACCAGCAGTAGTTTCTAGCGCGAGAACGGCTGCGATTGCGTCCTCGACTGAAACTGCGGTCACGACGTTGAAATCGTGGGTTATACGTGTTGCGATCCTTGGTTGACATTGCATGAACAAATCTAGTTAGCTCCTCCATTTTTTCACTCAAGAGTTGCACGTCCCTTGAATTCCCACAACATGAAGCTGTTTCATCGGAGTGAGCAGCATAAACCTTCCGCACCTCTGGTGTGATTCCGTGGAGCTTATCAGCTAAAATACCAAGCTCTTCAAGTGTTCTGGTATTTGTTTCTGCCATCAGGAATGCCTGTGTTTGTTGTGGCAATCTTTTTGCCCACAGAGACTGAAGAAGTTGTTCCGGCACAGTTGGCCCCGCTAGTTGTTGGAGCCTCCGTAGGAATGCAGATGGTTTTCGATCACCAAGCTCTTCTTTTTCTAAAAGGCGACTTATTCTTTCCTCATATGATTCTGAGAACCGTGATATTATAGTGTTCTTAAGAGTAGTATATGGATCTTTTGTTGGTGGATTGTAAATAATATCTTCAACTTCCATTGCATATTTTGCCTGTAATTGAGAAACCACATAATAAAATTTTGTTGTTTCAGATGTTATGCCATTTAGAATAAATTGAGCCTCCATATTAGAAAACCATAAATTTGGCCGTTCAGGGTAAAATTCAGCCCCTCGAATTGATACCTTATTGACTTGTGGTGCTCCTGTACCCTCACCACCACCTGATCCCTCTTGATTGGTAGCCATGTTGCTTAATAAATGTTAAATTTAAAATTAAAATAAAGTTTTATTTTTTTAAAAGAATTTTAAGAATGTGCTAAAATGCTACTCGTTACTGGGGGTGTGGTGTAGTGAGCTTTATTTGCTTAATTGTACTAGATGTTAATTAGTTACTATAACTTTAGTAAATAAAGATTATTTAAAACTACTACCTGAAGATAACAACACTTCTAGTTGATCATATTAGTGCCTACGTTTTACAGCTAAAACCTTACCAATCACAAATTGTAAGATAAATCAGTAGGTACACTTTTTGTTATACAAATCAAACCTGTTATTTATTATGCACACAGTCATTAGGTACTTTAACACTAGGGAAAAAAAAAAAGCTATAAAGGGTACTTCTTGATCGGCGACTGCGGCAGCAACACAAGGTTAGTTAAGTTTCAGTTGATATAGGTACAACCGTGGACCACAAGCACCGATGACAGGCAGCCGTTTAGTAGGGAGTAATGTTTCTTGCAGATGCAGATAGCATGACGTGGGTTAGTGGGCAGAGGCGCGTTCAGTCCGACCGAGTTATTTCCGGCGAAATTTGTGGCTGCCTGGACACGCGCGAAAAGCGGTGAGTTAGCTTGGACAGTATTTTTTTACTTCACAATGTCGTGCAGCGTAGTGTAAACCATTGATACTCCGTCAAGCTTTCCGGCATGACCACATGACAGGTGGGTTATGGAAGATCACACGTCGTCGTTGTCACCATTTGTAGTGTCGAACTACAGCGCTGCAGGATTGCAATCAAGAAAATAGTACGAATGGTGTTGAGTACTGCTGAGTTTTTTTTTTTTTTTTTCTGATTTTGGCGCTAGTTTTTATTGTCTCACATTACAATATTACAATAGTTAAAACAAGAAGTAAATAATAACCATCTATCAAATTGACAGCTCTAATTGGCGGCACAATCCTTGCCATCTCTCTAAAGACATTTTTAGTATTGCCATGTTGCATAGCTAAAAAGCGACCACATCGGGTCGCCACAATCGTATCAGCCGAATCCAGGAGGAGAACTGCTTGATATCTGGTGGCTCTTTGATTCCAGGTGGCGGTTGACTCGTTCTTACGACGGAACTATGTTCTTTGGTGACCTGAACTTCTTCTGAAGAAGGTTTGTCTCGCAGCTTCTCAACGGCCTCATCGATGTGCGATGTCCATTTCTTCAAGACGAAGTGGGCCGTTTTGTGTATCTGGTCGACTTCTGCTGCTATGTTCTGAGTTTCTTCCACCGTCGCGAAGCTCTGCAGATAGTCGTCCATATAGTGGTTCTCTTCTATGGCTTTAGCTGCAGCTGGGAACTTTTCTATATGCTTCTTTGCATTCAAGTTCTTCACGTATAGAGCAGTGCAAGGTGAACATGCTGCTCCGAAAATCACGACGCGCATCTTGTAATCTGTTAGCGGTCCCTCCCGCCGGTCGCTTCTCCACAGGAAGCGTAGCATGTCGCGATCTTCCTCTTTAATTCCATCACGCAGGAACATCTCTTCTATGTCTGCAGCTACAGCGACCTTGTGTTGCCTGAACTTCATCAAGACTCCTGGCAGTGATTGCAGGAGATCAGGACCGGGTAGAAGGTGGTCATTCAGCGAAGTTCCTTTTGACTTTGCTGCAGCGTCGAAAACCACTCGAACCTTCCCAGGTTTGGCGGGATGCAACACAGCAAAGTGTGGCAAGTACCAAGTCTTCCCTGGAGGACCTGGTGTTGTAGCTGGTTCCGCGTAATCTTTTGCCAGTAGTGCTTCCATTTGCTTCACGTAGCCTTTTTTGAGATCTTCAGCCTTGTCGAGTCTTCTCTCAGTGTGCTCAAGCCTTGACATGGCTTGCGCGTAGTTGTTGGGTAGCTCTACGCGGTCTTCTTTCCACAAGAGTGGAGCTTCGTATCCCCCTGAAGGCTTCTCTACTGTTTTCTCTTGCAATAGAGTGAGGGCTCGCTGCTCCGGATCTCCTCGCGTTGTCTTCTGAGCAATTCCCAATGATTCTAAGGCGAAGAATCTCTTCATCTCTTCATCCAGTTCTTGGTCTCGTAGCTCTCGAGAACTGGCCGTGTGAAAGACATAGTGGACTTCACGGCCAAGGCTGCGTGATCCTGTCGCGCCATGTATCACCCATCCCAGTGGAGTGAGGGAAGCGACTGGCTGATTCTGGCTTCCTTTCTTTACATGAGATGGCAGCAACAGATGCCAGTTATCTTGGCCGATCAGCAGGGTTGGCTTTGCGTCTGCAAATGTGACCCGATGCTTGATGCTTTCTAGGTGTTCCATAGCTTCTATGTCTTCAAGCTTCACAGTCTGTGGGGCGAGGTTGAGCCCGACTATAGTTCTTGCCTTGATGTTCATGACTTCACTCTGGCCTTGAATCATGATGGTCACTCGTCGCGAAGTCTGGTCCACATGAGTTCCTCCAAGACCGCAAAGGGTGAGCGGATCTTGAGAACCATCGGCTCCAATCTTCCGAGCTACTTCGCTATCTAGTAGAGTGACTGTTGATCCGTCGTCCAGAAGTGCGTAAGTCTGAATGCTTCCCTTGGACCCCATTAGTTTCACAGGAACAATCTTCAGATATGCATTCAGATTGCATTGTGCTGATGCGACGACTTCTTCAGCTTGAGGCTGCTGTACGTTATTCTTGTGAAGTAAAGGGTGATGGAACTTGATGCAACCTTCTTTGCCGCATTGCTTGGATTTGCAGCGATGCGTCCAATTGCGGGGAGATAGACAGCGGAAGCATAGACGGTGTTGCTTCGCCAGCTCCCAGCGTTCTTCAACGTTGGCGTTCATCATTTTTCTGCATGCAGTAGGCTTATGATCTTCTTTACTGCATACCACACAACGTTGTCGCTTCATATTCGGAGGCTGTGGTGAGCGTCGTCCTTCTTGGGCGGTGTAGGTTCGCCCAGGCTTCTTTGATCGCTGATCTACTCGCTTGATGTCTTCTCTCGGCTTGACAATCTCCGCCTTTGCGTAACTCCCGCAATATGTGGCTTCGCGTTGGATGAAGCGGTCGAACAGCAGTAACACCGGTTCATCTTCATCTTGGTTTGCTTGCTCGTAGTCCAACCATCTGTAGAACTGGGTTCGCGTGAGTTTCTCTACTAGCAACTCCAATGTCTCACGATTATATAAGAAGTGCTTCTTTCGTAGAGACTCCAAGGCTGCGATGCTATTCTGTACTCGGTTCGCGAATAGGACGATATCTTTCGGTGCGTCTGTTAGATGAGGCAATCGCTTGAGCCTCTCGACTTCCTCCATAGCGAGAGCGTCTGGTCGTCCGAACCTTCTCTCCAAGCAGTCCATGATTTGCGCAGCTGACTTGTTTGTATAAAGTAGCGATGCTACAGCTACTTTCGCTGTTCCACGGAGTGCTCTTCTTAATCTCGCTATGTTCTCGATGTTGGAGAAGCTGGCCTCTGATTCTTTGTATGCAGCTCTGAATGGCAGCCATTCAGTGTGGGCGCCATTGAAATCTGGAAGCTCGAACTGCTGGCGTGGTCTCAGGCTTGCAGAAATGGCGGCTGACGTTGCGGCAGTGATAGCAGCTGCAAGGTCTTCTTGACTGAACTTCTGATTCAGATTCTGCCGGATTTCTGCTCCAATTCTCTTGCTTTCGGCAGCTTCCTTGAGGTAGCGTTCTCCCTCAGATTCCTCATCCAATGCTCTCTTGATGGTGGTGGTAGGCATCGGTTTCTGTGCTGGTGCGAGATGAGCTTGCGATGGCTTGAACACCTCAAGAAGATGGCTGGGTGCTGATGGTGCTTCCGTCCCTTGCTTCTGAACCTTTCTCTTTGTCATGTCAGTGACTTGAGGAACTTCTTTGCTTGGTCCAGCTTGCTGCATATGGTCAAGCCATCCTTCTACCATGTTTTTGGTAATGGCGTCTGGATTTTGTTCAGGAAGGCTTGCCTCTTCTTCAAGTTTCTCTTCCTCTATTTCTTGTATCTGAAGCTCGGTGCTCCTCAGCTTAGTTTCAAGAAACTTGATTCTGGCTTCCGCCAGACGTTTTTCTATTTCTGCCTTCTCTTGAAGCGCTTTTCGTAGACGGATATCTGTGCTCGTAGTCGAAGCACGTCCTGAAGGGGCTCGCGATGGTGCGCGAGATGAAGAGCGTAGTCGCTCGGTGACTTGTGGCTCTTCTGTGCCTGTGACTCCCTGAGGAATGTCTTCAAGATTCTCATTGGACGGGGAGAAAGGCGAATCTTCATAGCGTAGCGCACCTCGTTCCATGCTTGCTGCCCTTTCTTGTTGTCTGGCTACTTCCCGTCCACTTTGGCTTCTTGTCAGAGGCATTTTGCTACTTTTTCTATTTCTACTCGAAGCGTCACCCCGTAGTGATGGCACCTAGTAGCAGCAGTGCCGGCGCTTTGCAGTGCCGGCGTTTTGCAGTAGCGGCGCTTTGCAGTAGCGGCGCTTTGCAGTAGCGGCGTCTTTCAGTAACAACGGTGGTGTCGCTTGATAGCGGCGACGTCGGTTTCTTCTATCGGCGTAGCCCAGCAGCTTCAGGGTCAACGGCTGAGGGTAGCAGTTGCAGCACCTGGCAGTGGTGGTGTCCCTCTATTGCAACGGCGGCGTCGCACGGCAGCGGCGACGTCGGCGTCTTCTATCAGCGTAGCTCAGCAGCTTCAGGGTCAACGGCTGGGGGTAGCAGGGGCAGCACCTGGCAGCGGTGGTGTCCCTCTATTGCAACGGCGGCGTCGCAGGGCAGTGGCGACGTCGGCGTCATCTATCGGCGTAGCCCAGCAGCTTCAGGGTCAACGGCTGGTGAGACCAAGGGCAGCGCCTGGCAGCGGCGGTATCCCTCTATTGCAACGGCGGCGTCGCACGGCAGCGGCGACGTCGGCGTCTTCTATCGGCGTAGCCCAGCAGCTTCAGGGTCGACAGCTGGGGGTAGCAGGGGCAGCACCTGGCAGCGGTGGTGTCCCTCTATTGCAACGGCGGCGTCGCACGGCAGCGGCGATGTCGGCGTCTTCTATCGGCGTGGCCCAGCAGCTTCAGGGTCAACGGCTGGGGGTAGCAGGGGCAGCACCTGGCAGCGGTGGTGTCCCTCTATTGCAACGGCGGCGTCGCACGGCAGCGGCGACGTCGGCGTCTTCTATCGGCGTAGCCCAGCAGCTTCAGGGTCAACGGCTGGGAGTAGCAGGGGCAGCACCTGGCAGCGATGGTGTCCCTCTATTGCAACGGCGGCGTCGCACGGCAGCGGCGACGTCGGCGTCCACTCGATGGCAGCGGCGGCGCCTAGTAATGGCGGCGGCGGTGCTTGATAGCAGCCCCCAGTATCGGCGGCGGCGGTGGCGGCCCACAGCAGCGGCAGCTTCCGGCAGTAGCGGCAGCGGCGTTGGCGTGGGTCTTCAGTGATGACTCGATGGTGACCCGGCGGTGACCCGGCGGTGACTCGACGGTGACCCGGCGCACGCTGATCCGGCTCGAAGGACCAACTTTTGTGCGGCACGGACCCTGCCAGACGCAGTCGTGGCAGTAGGAGTCCCTACGCACTCTCTATCCGGTCCAGGGTGCGGGGGTCTTGATCCACGCCGAAAATAAAAGCCGCTTTCCACTGGTTGTTTGCCACTTGAAGACTTTTTCCTTTGGGAGTTTCTTCTGTTGGAACTGAGCCCGCCGCCGAACTGATTTGGCACTAAATCGGTCGGGCTTTTATAGTTTTACTCACACATATGCAGGGAGACTGCATATGTGTGTATACTCCCATAGGTGAAAATCTCCAAATCACATTTTTATTATGATTTTCACATTCAACTTACAATTTCTCAATAAAGTTAACATTGGGCAACTATCATTAATTTCTAGGTAAAAGAACATAACAATGTCTACCTTATCTATACCCTAACATTAACCTAACTATTCACATTAAGAAATTATATCGATTAAAAGTTATAAAAACGACAAAAATAACAACTTTTGAACCCTATTATTTACAATTGTCGAGCAACCCTACGCTAAAAGCATCTTTATTTACTATATACACATAGGTAACCTTATACACTAACAAACAAATGTACAATCATTATCCTAGGTCACCTAGATCCCAACCTACGAGCTTAAACGTGCGTAAATCATAGTGAAAATTACACCTAAAACGGTTGAAAACTAACAAAGTAGACAAGAACAGAAAATACAATCGATGACGTCAATCTAGCGATCCTTGTCTAACAAGTACTTACAACTTAACAAGTAGCGTACACTCTCATTACTCCGCTATCCTCTGATTGGAAGGAAAATCAAATGTTCCTCCGGGTATACGCTAGTTGTGGACTATGGCGCGCACGACTACCTCGAATTGCTCGTAAGTTGAGATTTTCGATGCTTAGCCTAATCTTGGTCGCGAACATTCTCCCGCCGTGCAGTGTCGTCTTCTTTGGTCATCGATGCTGCATCCCTCTGCTGGAGCGACCGCAGCTCTATTTGGGCAGCACGACGAGTCTCTTGGTTGCACGACGTAGCACTCCGACCGCAGCTCTATTTGGGCAGCACGACGAGTCTCTTGGTTGCACGACGTAGCACTCCTCCTGCCGTCTGGATGTCCGCCACTCGCACGATGCCGTCCTACCCGGGATACACCTTTTTGACTCTGCCTCGTGGCCATGTGTTGCGAGGCAGGGCGGGGTCGACGATGACACGATGTTGTCAACACGTAGACTTCTATTTTCCTATAGGGCTCCCGCCAGTGTTGCAGCTCAGGCAGGTATTCTCGAACCCACCTTTCCCAGAAAAGGTTGGCGAGGCATGGTGTCCAGTTGGAGGATCTGCAGGTGTTGCTCTCTTCTTTACCCAGAACCGCTCTATCCTCGAAGAAGGCTTCACACTGTAAAACTTGTAGCCATAGCCGTTCCGCGGTCTGGGTATGTTCAGTGTCTATAGAGATATACTGCCGTTCTGGCAGTTGACGGTGCACTGAAGGTGGTGGAACACAACGTCGTGATGTCTCCGTCCTCTTCCAGGTCGGATCATTATCTTTCCTCACCATCCTTCTATCATTGACTAGTGCAGCCGTTTCAATCTTCATCTGCTGGATAATTTGAACAACCCGAGCTGTAGATCGTGTAGTGTCGAACTACAGCGCTGCAGGATTGCAATCAAGAAAATAGTACGAATGGTGTTGAGTACTGCTGAGTTTTTATTGTCTCACATTACAATATTACAATAGTTAAAACAAGAAGTAAATAATAACCATCTATCAAATTGACAGCTCTAATTGGCGGCACAATCCTTGCCATCTCTCTAAAGACATTTTTAGTATTGCCATGTTGCATAGCTAAAAAGCGACCACATCGGGTCGCCACACCACCCCCCCACGGAGAAGGATAGAACATAAAAGTAACATAAAACAATTTTCTATATACCTAAAAAAAATAAAAAATACGTAACAGCCACCAAATTTGAAACTTATTAACTAAACACTTACATGCACGATTTAAAATGGAGTAAGTACAAAGGTAAATCACATACCTACATATAGCTTAGAATAAAATCAAAGGTTTAAAACGTTCCTAAATTTAACTTTTCTACCAGATCTAGTGGTCACTGGAGGTGGAGAAGGTGCAGGAACCACTGGCGGTGAAGTCAATTTGGTGGGATTGTGCAAAAGGTCTTTTGACAAAGGAATCGGACCCTTTTCAGTCGGGACAGGCGAAGGGTCTAAAGAACCGGACCTCAGTGCGTCAGATTCTGCATCAAAGTAGGCCGGTTTAACACGATCGATGCTTACAGTCGTTTGACGACCATTCATGTCCAGAGTCAAAGTTTTTGTTCCTCTGTTTAAAACTTTATAAGGCCCGGTGTATGGTGGTTGTAGTGGACGTCGAACTGTATCGTCTCGTAAAAGTACATGCGTGGCGGTGGCTAGTTCCTTAAAAACAAAACACGCCGGTCTTGTATGTCTTGACGCAGGAACTGGACGAAGTCTTTGCATTTTATATTTTAGAACTGAAATGAAATCTGTAATATCATTAGGTCCCTGGGACTCAGTCGGTGATGTGATGAGTTCGCCTGGTAAGCGGAGCGGCTCGCCATAAACAAGCTCTGCAGCGGAAGATTTTATGTCTTGTTTTAACGCTGCTCTCATGCCTAATAGCACGAGTGGAAGCGCTTTGGTCCATGTGTCATCATGACACATCAGAGCTGCTTTCATTTGTCGGTGGAGTCTCTCCACCATTCCGTTTGCGCAAGGATGATAACTTGTTGTTCTTATGCGCTTCGTGCCGCAGGTGTTCATGAGGCGCTGAAAAAGTGTGGATTCAAACTGTCGTCCCTGATCAGTAGTGATGTTACCCGGGACACCGAACCGAGCTATCCATCCAGAAACGAACGTATCTGCTACTTCTTCTGCTGTGATGGATGACATAGGCCACGCTTCGGGCCAGCGTGTGAACCTATCGATAGCTGTAAGGCAGTAGGAAAAACCATTAGAATGCGGAAGTGGACCGACTATGTCTAAATGTACATGATGGAATCTTCCTGATGGGTATTTAAAATCACCGATTGGAGATGATACGTGTCTTGAAATTTTGCTGCGCTGACATTCAATACATGCACGAGCCCAATTGCGACAATCTTTGTTAATTTGAGGCCAGACGAAACGTTCCGTCATGAGTCGAGTAGTTGCTCGAATACCTGGATGACTAAGATTGTGGATTTTGTTGAAAATTGCCCGTCGGAAAACTGGAGTTAAATATGGGCGCTGTCGGCCTGTTGAAACGTCACAGTAAATGCTCACATTAGTTCCAGGAATGCAGACTTTCTCTAACTTGAGCGATGAAGAAGTAAGATGATGGCGTAATTCCGCATCATTACTTTGGGCATCCGCAAGAGCACTGAAATCCCCTTCTAGAGCAATGGATTCGATCCTAGACATGGTGTCGGCGACAATGTTGTCAATACCATTGATGTGTTGGATGTCTGTTGTGAATTGGCTAATGAAACTTAAATGATTCAGCTGAGGGGGAGGTAACTTTTCTCGGCGTTGGATGAACGCATATATCAGAGGTTTGTGATCCGTGAACACGGTGACCGGCTGAACTTCAAGGATGTGTCTGAAATGTTGAACACTTTCGTAAATAGCAAAAAGTTCCCTATAGTAGGTTGGCCATTCCTGTTGCTTTGAATTGAGTTTCCTACTAAAATAGGCCAAGGGTTGCCAGTTTTCACTGCCATTACATATCTGTTGAAGACAAGCTCCAACATGTGTACCTGATGCGTCGGTGAATAAGCCGAGTTTAGCCTTGCTGTTCGGGTGAAACAAAAGAGTGGCTTTTGATAGGCTGTTTTTGCACAAATCAAAATATTTTTTTAACTCATCTGTCCAAGGAAAGGGTTTAGCTCCTTTGGCTTGGGTGGAAGCTACAGCCTCTATGAGTGGTGCTTGAAATTTTGCAGCACCCGGTAGATAACGCCGGTAAAAATTAATCATTCCTAAGAA
Source organism: Teleiodes luculella (assembly GCA_948473455.1). Taxonomy (NCBI): domain Eukaryota; kingdom Metazoa; phylum Arthropoda; class Insecta; order Lepidoptera; family Gelechiidae; genus Teleiodes; species Teleiodes luculella. The sequence goes on along the minus strand of CAOKYR010000354.1, from coordinate 6,011 downwards.
TCTTCTCATGCCTTGAATTGTTTTAGGTGGGGGAAAATCACGTAAAGCTTGGATACGTTCGTCTGGTGGGTAAGTACCTTGTGCGTTTATTTTGTATCCGAGGAACGTGACTTCGGTTGCTCCAAATACGCATTTGCCTGGATTTATAACTACTCCGTACTGATGTAGTCGCTCAAACAATGCTCTCAGATGTTTGGCGTGTTCAGCGCTGTCTGAAGAGTAAATTAAAATGTCATCTACGTAAGCAAAGCAAAAATCAAGACCTCGTACAACTTCATCTATGAATCTCTGAAAGGTTTGACCTGCATTACGGAGTCCAAAAGTCATGTAAGGAAACTCATACAAACCGAAGGGAGTGATAATAGCTGTTTTGCAGATGTCATTTTTACTAACTGGGATTTGCTGATAGGCTTTTACAAGGTCTATTGTACTAAAAATTGAACAGCCGGCTAAATTTTGACTAAAATCCCCTATGTGACGAACCGGGTAGTTGTCGGGTACGGTACGAGAGTTAAGTAGTCTATAATCACCGCATGGACGCCAAGTTGAATCTTTCTTGGGGGCGAGATGAAGAGGTGACGCCCATGAGCTACTCGACGGTCTGGCGGTGCCTACGCGAACCATTTCCTCAAATTCCTTTTGCGCCGCTTGTAATTTAGCCGGTGCAAGTCGACGGGGACGGGAAGTAACAGGTGGCCCATCGGTAGTTATTATGTGGTGGACAGTCGTGTGCTTTGGTACCTGAGGGGGGCCAGGAGGTCTAGTTATGCTCGGAAATTCTTTCAAGATGGACGAAAAAGGAGAATCTGGAATAGAAATAATTTTAATGCTGGGTTGATCTACCTGAATTAAGTCTGCAGCAGAGGAAAGTCCAGTCGTTCCATCACATAATCGTCCTTGGTTGCAGTCGGGAAGCAGATGGTAATGAGCTAAAAAATCTGAGCCAATAATAGAAGTTCCAACATCTGCCACCACAAAAGCCCATTTGAATTCACGCCTCAGACCTAGATCTAAATTTAAATGAACCAGGCCATAAGTATTAATCTTACTGCCATTGGCGGCTATAAGTTCGTAAGGTTGGGTTTCATTATTACGCTGCTGTATTAGTTGGCGTGGAATGCAACAGAGATCAGAACCGGTATCAACTAAAAAGCGGCGACCAGTGTATCGATCTGTGACAAAGAGTCGACGGCTTTTGACAGATCGATCAGTAGACGTCGCGCTTACTGACCGCTGCTGTAGTTTCCCTGCTTGGGTTGTTCGTTAATCCAGGAACAGGGCTGATCACATTTTATAGCTTTAGGCCCAAAACGGTCATGATACCAGCAGTAGTTTCTAGCGCGAGAACGGCTGCGATTGCGTCCTCGACTGAAACTGCGGTCACGACGTTGAAATCGTGGGTTATACGTGTTGCGATCCTTGGTTGACATTGCATGAACAAATCTAGTTAGCTCCTCCATTTTTTCACTCAAGAGTTGCACGTCCCTTGAATTCCCACAACATGAAGCTGTTTCATCGGAGTGAGCAGCATAAACCTTCCGCACCTCTGGTGTGATTCCGTGGAGCTTATCAGCTAAAATACCAAGCTCTTCAAGTGTTCTGGTATTTGTTTCTGCCATCAGGAATGCCTGTGTTTGTTGTGGCAATCTTTTTGCCCACAGAGACTGAAGAAGTTGTTCCGGCACAGTTGGCCCCGCTAGTTGTTGGAGCCTCCGTAGGAATGCAGATGGTTTTCGATCACCAAGCTCTTCTTTTTCTAAAAGGCGACTTATTCTTTCCTCATATGATTCTGAGAACCGTGATATTATAGTGTTCTTAAGAGTAGTATATGGATCTTTTGTTGGTGGATTGTAAATAATATCTTCAACTTCCATTGCATATTTTGCCTGTAATTGAGAAACCACATAATAAAATTTTGTTGTTTCAGATGTTATGCCATTTAGAATAAATTGAGCCTCCATATTAGAAAACCATAAATTTGGCCGTTCAGGGTAAAATTCAGCCCCTCGAATTGATACCTTATTGACTTGTGGTGCTCCTGTACCCTCACCACCACCTGATCCCTCTTGATTGGTAGCCATGTTGCTTAATAAATGTTAAATTTAAAATTAAAATAAAGTTTTATTTTTTTAAAAGAATTTTAAGAATGTGCTAAAATGCTACTCGTTACTGGGGGTGTGGTGTAGTGAGCTTTATTTGCTTAATTGTACTAGATGTTAATTAGTTACTATAACTTTAGTAAATAAAGATTATTTAAAACTACTACCTGAAGATAACAACACTTCTAGTTGATCATATTAGTGCCTACGTTTTACAGCTAAAACCTTACCAATCACAAATTGTAAGATAAATCAGTAGGTACACTTTTTGTTATACAAATCAAACCTGTTATTTATTATGCACACAGTCATTAGGTACTTTAACACTAGGGAAAAAAAAAAAGCTATAAAGGGTACTTCTTGATCGGCGACTGCGGCAGCAACACAAGGTTAGTTAAGTTTCAGTTGATATAGGTACAACCGTGGACCACAAGCACCGATGACAGGCAGCCGTTTAGTAGGGAGTAATGTTTCTTGCAGATGCAGATAGCATGACGTGGGTTAGTGGGCAGAGGCGCGTTCAGTCCGACCGAGTTATTTCCGGCGAAATTTGTGGCTGCCTGGACACGCGCGAAAAGCGGTGAGTTAGCTTGGACAGTATTTTTTTACTTCACAATGTCGTGCAGCGTAGTGTAAACCATTGATACTCCGTCAAGCTTTCCGGCATGACCACATGACAGGTGGGTTATGGAAGATCACACGTCGTCGTTGTCACCATTTGTAGTGTCGAACTACAGCGCTGCAGGATTGCAATCAAGAAAATAGTACGAATGGTGTTGAGTACTGCTGAGTTTTTTTTTTTTTTTTTCTGATTTTGGCGCTAGTTTTTATTGTCTCACATTACAATATTACAATAGTTAAAACAAGAAGTAAATAATAACCATCTATCAAATTGACAGCTCTAATTGGCGGCACAATCCTTGCCATCTCTCTAAAGACATTTTTAGTATTGCCATGTTGCATAGCTAAAAAGCGACCACATCGGGTCGCCACAATCGTATCAGCCGAATCCAGGAGGAGAACTGCTTGATATCTGGTGGCTCTTTGATTCCAGGTGGCGGTTGACTCGTTCTTACGACGGAACTATGTTCTTTGGTGACCTGAACTTCTTCTGAAGAAGGTTTGTCTCGCAGCTTCTCAACGGCCTCATCGATGTGCGATGTCCATTTCTTCAAGACGAAGTGGGCCGTTTTGTGTATCTGGTCGACTTCTGCTGCTATGTTCTGAGTTTCTTCCACCGTCGCGAAGCTCTGCAGATAGTCGTCCATATAGTGGTTCTCTTCTATGGCTTTAGCTGCAGCTGGGAACTTTTCTATATGCTTCTTTGCATTCAAGTTCTTCACGTATAGAGCAGTGCAAGGTGAACATGCTGCTCCGAAAATCACGACGCGCATCTTGTAATCTGTTAGCGGTCCCTCCCGCCGGTCGCTTCTCCACAGGAAGCGTAGCATGTCGCGATCTTCCTCTTTAATTCCATCACGCAGGAACATCTCTTCTATGTCTGCAGCTACAGCGACCTTGTGTTGCCTGAACTTCATCAAGACTCCTGGCAGTGATTGCAGGAGATCAGGACCGGGTAGAAGGTGGTCATTCAGCGAAGTTCCTTTTGACTTTGCTGCAGCGTCGAAAACCACTCGAACCTTCCCAGGTTTGGCGGGATGCAACACAGCAAAGTGTGGCAAGTACCAAGTCTTCCCTGGAGGACCTGGTGTTGTAGCTGGTTCCGCGTAATCTTTTGCCAGTAGTGCTTCCATTTGCTTCACGTAGCCTTTTTTGAGATCTTCAGCCTTGTCGAGTCTTCTCTCAGTGTGCTCAAGCCTTGACATGGCTTGCGCGTAGTTGTTGGGTAGCTCTACGCGGTCTTCTTTCCACAAGAGTGGAGCTTCGTATCCCCCTGAAGGCTTCTCTACTGTTTTCTCTTGCAATAGAGTGAGGGCTCGCTGCTCCGGATCTCCTCGCGTTGTCTTCTGAGCAATTCCCAATGATTCTAAGGCGAAGAATCTCTTCATCTCTTCATCCAGTTCTTGGTCTCGTAGCTCTCGAGAACTGGCCGTGTGAAAGACATAGTGGACTTCACGGCCAAGGCTGCGTGATCCTGTCGCGCCATGTATCACCCATCCCAGTGGAGTGAGGGAAGCGACTGGCTGATTCTGGCTTCCTTTCTTTACATGAGATGGCAGCAACAGATGCCAGTTATCTTGGCCGATCAGCAGGGTTGGCTTTGCGTCTGCAAATGTGACCCGATGCTTGATGCTTTCTAGGTGTTCCATAGCTTCTATGTCTTCAAGCTTCACAGTCTGTGGGGCGAGGTTGAGCCCGACTATAGTTCTTGCCTTGATGTTCATGACTTCACTCTGGCCTTGAATCATGATGGTCACTCGTCGCGAAGTCTGGTCCACATGAGTTCCTCCAAGACCGCAAAGGGTGAGCGGATCTTGAGAACCATCGGCTCCAATCTTCCGAGCTACTTCGCTATCTAGTAGAGTGACTGTTGATCCGTCGTCCAGAAGTGCGTAAGTCTGAATGCTTCCCTTGGACCCCATTAGTTTCACAGGAACAATCTTCAGATATGCATTCAGATTGCATTGTGCTGATGCGACGACTTCTTCAGCTTGAGGCTGCTGTACGTTATTCTTGTGAAGTAAAGGGTGATGGAACTTGATGCAACCTTCTTTGCCGCATTGCTTGGATTTGCAGCGATGCGTCCAATTGCGGGGAGATAGACAGCGGAAGCATAGACGGTGTTGCTTCGCCAGCTCCCAGCGTTCTTCAACGTTGGCGTTCATCATTTTTCTGCATGCAGTAGGCTTATGATCTTCTTTACTGCATACCACACAACGTTGTCGCTTCATATTCGGAGGCTGTGGTGAGCGTCGTCCTTCTTGGGCGGTGTAGGTTCGCCCAGGCTTCTTTGATCGCTGATCTACTCGCTTGATGTCTTCTCTCGGCTTGACAATCTCCGCCTTTGCGTAACTCCCGCAATATGTGGCTTCGCGTTGGATGAAGCGGTCGAACAGCAGTAACACCGGTTCATCTTCATCTTGGTTTGCTTGCTCGTAGTCCAACCATCTGTAGAACTGGGTTCGCGTGAGTTTCTCTACTAGCAACTCCAATGTCTCACGATTATATAAGAAGTGCTTCTTTCGTAGAGACTCCAAGGCTGCGATGCTATTCTGTACTCGGTTCGCGAATAGGACGATATCTTTCGGTGCGTCTGTTAGATGAGGCAATCGCTTGAGCCTCTCGACTTCCTCCATAGCGAGAGCGTCTGGTCGTCCGAACCTTCTCTCCAAGCAGTCCATGATTTGCGCAGCTGACTTGTTTGTATAAAGTAGCGATGCTACAGCTACTTTCGCTGTTCCACGGAGTGCTCTTCTTAATCTCGCTATGTTCTCGATGTTGGAGAAGCTGGCCTCTGATTCTTTGTATGCAGCTCTGAATGGCAGCCATTCAGTGTGGGCGCCATTGAAATCTGGAAGCTCGAACTGCTGGCGTGGTCTCAGGCTTGCAGAAATGGCGGCTGACGTTGCGGCAGTGATAGCAGCTGCAAGGTCTTCTTGACTGAACTTCTGATTCAGATTCTGCCGGATTTCTGCTCCAATTCTCTTGCTTTCGGCAGCTTCCTTGAGGTAGCGTTCTCCCTCAGATTCCTCATCCAATGCTCTCTTGATGGTGGTGGTAGGCATCGGTTTCTGTGCTGGTGCGAGATGAGCTTGCGATGGCTTGAACACCTCAAGAAGATGGCTGGGTGCTGATGGTGCTTCCGTCCCTTGCTTCTGAACCTTTCTCTTTGTCATGTCAGTGACTTGAGGAACTTCTTTGCTTGGTCCAGCTTGCTGCATATGGTCAAGCCATCCTTCTACCATGTTTTTGGTAATGGCGTCTGGATTTTGTTCAGGAAGGCTTGCCTCT
>CAOKYR010000353.1:0-13816 GCA_948473455.1 Teleiodes luculella | reverse complement strand
TAGTGAGACAACAGTACAGAGCAACTTTGTAAAGAATCAAAAGTTTAATTTATTCCATAACAATAAAAATTACACTGCTGAAAATCTGTTAAACCAATTAAACGTAATAATATCACCGTGAAGTGAAATTTAAATGGTTGTTCCCCCGCAACACATTATTGCTTCCACCAATTCAAAAGAATACTTGCTTGCTTGTTGTTATAATTTTTAGATCTCAAATATATAGTTTTGGGTATTTTGAAAATGTGACATTTTGAAATTTAACATAGGGAAATCATTATTTAATCAGAATTGCAACGCATTAATTGCAACTGACCAATTCCTTTATCAAATTTATAATTTTAGGCATTTTGAGAATGTGACATTACGAGAGTCATCCGTTTTTTTATCACAAATTTACAGCGTTTTTTGCTACTGCCAATTCCTTTAATTTCAATTCTCAAATGTTTAATTTTAATAATGTGACATTGAGAATTTTCAATTTCGAGAATCTTCTGTTTTGCCAATCTGACATGATGACAACGCAGGTCAAGATAAAATTTAACATACTTACGTTGTGAACAAAAAAGGCAGTGGCCAATGATAAGCTCGTCCGATTTTTTGTAAATCGAATGCCTTAAATGTACCTAGAACACATTTTGGCACTAACTGTCGTCGTCACGTCACGACTAAGGCCTGTTTACCCTAAACCGAGGGTAGGCTCGTATCCCACTGTGGGGACGAATGTGAGTTAATAACTAGAACCGTCACGTCTGATTCCTTGTGAGATCAAGGCTAACTTTAATATTTTTTTGACAAATTAATTTATAATAATTAACACTAACATAGCTTCACCTAAAATTAATTAATGAAAATGAAAAAAAAGAGCTCTTCGCGTCAAACATTTTTGAGAAGTTTTAAATTTCGGAGCATAATACCTTTGCATATGAATACCCCGTAGCCTAGTTGGTAACACGTCTGCCTTCGAAGCACAGGTCGCGCATTCGAATCTGACCCAGGGCAAACATTCGTGTGATGATTTATCTTTGATATTGTAGCAAAAACGGAGCCAAGAATTAGAATCCTTATAATGATAAAACATGATAAATTACAGCTAAACGTAAATAATAAAACTTTAAAATAAACTGTACAAACTTGTGACGATTTCGCGTTGAGAATTTTGAGTAAAATCTGCCCCCGTAACATGCAGTGCTATGACAAAAGTTTGTCGCGGGAGAAATCCGCCATATTGAAATATCCTCCAATAGGATAAGAGAATACGCACGACAAAATTATGTCTGTCACGCGTGGACCGGGCATGTTAGTGGGGCTGTTACAATATCCATACTACATAAATTATTTGCATATCTTCCATGTTCAGTTTTCAATACATTATAAAAAACAAAAAGTATTAACCGAATAATTAAAATAAATCGACGACCCCGTAGCCCAGTTGGTAGTACGTCTGCCTTCGAAGCACAGGGTCGCGGGTTCGAATCCCGAGCAAATTCGTGTGATGAGCACTTGTGTTTGCCTTGTGTCTGGATTTTTTATATTTATATATGTATGTGTATCAGCTGTCTGACACCCATAGTACAGGCTCTGCCTAGGCAGGGGTCAGATGGCCGTGTGTGAGATGTCCCACATATTTATTTAAATAGTTTAATCGATCGATCATAATCTTACAAAGTGTGGCAACAAATTTATTACATGTAATAGATTTTATTTCACTTTCAACATGAAAAAACAAATATTATTATTTTTATTAAAGAAAAGGACAGAAAACCTCCTAAAAACACTTTGGCGCTTTCACTAAAAAAACTTAATATCCAACAAAACTCAAAATCGAAATCGTCTTTCTAATTATTAAAAAAAAACTATTTAACTCTTATATCATTGTCTATGAACTTGCCTTATTGGTCGTAACACTACGCACACATCTGCACTCATTCAAATATAGAACACGGAGCCAACCAATCAGAATCACTCATGTCATTTATGTCAATGAACAACGCAAGCAATTTTAGCTCTTAATATTTCCTCAAAGAACACTATTAATATCAAAAACTGTGTCGATAAAGTTGTTGGTTAGGTTTCAGTTTTTTTTTGAGAAATTACTGGTCTTGAAAACAAGTATTTTTAGACCAAATTAATTAAGTTTTCGTAGTTAGATAGACCACTTTTTCTAAAGTTAATCAATTAATTGCATAAACCGGCATTTGGTCTGGTTTGCTTTTGATCAAATGATTGAAAACCACAAAGTTGCAGAAAGTCAAAATTGTGACAATAAGTCTTATTGGCAAATGGTCTAAGTTAAATAAAGTCTAAATTGCGTTACATCAAAGAAAGCAACTGTGGTTGTAGCTATCTTTAACGAAGTTAAGCTACCTCTTCCTACAAAAACACCATTATACAATAAAAGTAGATAGCATAGAAATTTTGATCAAACGCAAATTGGACCATTTGCATTTTTAACAAACGGGCAGACCTACAACAGCTTACCCGACCAGTTCTGCTACACTATAACATAACACTTAGCGCCGAGTTCACCGACAAACATAACTTCACTACATAGTATAAAACAAAGTCGCTTTTTCTGTCCCTATGTCCCTCCCTTTGTATGCTTAAATCTTTAAAACTACGCAACGGATTTTGATGCGGTTTTTTTTAATAGATAGAGTGATTCAAGAGGAAGGTTTATATGTATAATACATGCATAATATGCTTAAGGATAACCCACAATAACCATTTTCCCGTGCGGAGCCGGGGCGGGTCGCTAGTAGATTATAAACGGCCATTTGACATTTGGTTTTCAAACTAAATTAATGTCAGTGGGCGTCTTAATATTAACCGACCGTTTTCTATATATGTTTCTCTTGATTCATTTATTGTACAGAACAACACATGCGGCTGTATAGAAAAAAAAAACAAAAAAAAGTATCAAATTAGGCTCACGTCAGTCACGTGGTCTAATTGCAAAGCCTTTTTTTCTTGGACCAAGGGTATATCCATAGAAACGGGGTTGCCACGATGATTTTTTTCAAATTTGCCGCGTGTTAGCACCCCATCTATGAGACGTCACTGCTATGAATTGACAACTTACATAGGTTTTTAGGCTGTATTGCATGTTATCGTTCCTTGATGAGTAAGTAGTTTGACCTTAATTCAATAGATGGCGCTGCTCCGATTGTATATAAAGAATGTCATAGCTGAAAAAACCCTCTTTCAAATAAAATGTACCTATCGATAACAATTCTATGTTAATTTGCTTGTCCACTTCCTAATTCCGCATCGAGATTTACACAGTGTTTTTTCATCGTCTACTTTAATTTGCGAACTCAGCTTTATATCGTGTTATTTAAGAGTAATTGTACAACGTGTCAACTTCATTTTAGTCTTTCTTTTCGAATGTCTGTTGGTGACTTGGCGGTTTATTAGTTACCCAGCTAACTCTGATTGGCGATAGACACTATAGGCTGTTGGTTATTAGCCGCTATGACGGTGGACCCCGGCGGTATCTTCTGTGGCACCATGCCGTCTATAGGACGGTACTTTTAAAGCCGCGTCCACTGCCCATTGTTATTTACACCAATACAACTCATTGAAATGTAGAGTTTGTCAAATGAAAGTAGCGATTGTCTACTTGGAAAACATTGTACTGGCAACAAACTTATATAGAACAAAAAAGTATCAAATTAGGTAAATCCTTACAAGAAAACAAGGTCTTGCAATTAGACCACGTGACTGACACGAGCCTACGTCATTTTGCCTATTCATCCTTGTCGAATACGTGTATTAAACAAGGATGAACAGCCCAAAATGACGTAGGCTCGTGTCAGTCACGTGGTCTAATTGCAAGACCTTGTTTTCTTGGACCAAGGGTAAATCTATAGAATCGGGGTTGCCACGAATTTGCCGCGTTTTTTCATTGTTTCACTTTCATTTACCAAACTCTAAATGTGTTATTTAAGAGTAATTTTTTAACTTTAGTCTTTTTGAATGTATGTCTGTTGGTGACTTGGCGGTTTATTAGTTACCCAGCTAACTCTGGTTGGCGATAGACACTATAGGCTGTTGGTTATTAGCCGCTATGACGGTGGACCCCGGCGGTATCTTCTGCGGCACCATGCCGTCTATAGGACGGTACTTCTTGAGCCGCGTCCACTGCCCGTTGTTATTTACACCAACTCAACTCATTGAGATGTAGAGTTTGACATGACAATCGATGAAATTGGAAAACATTGTACTGGCAACAAAGTAAAAAATTAGGTAAATCCATGGTCCAAGAAAACAAGGTCTTGCAATTAGACCACGTGATTGACACGAGCCTACGTCATTTTGCCTATTCATCCTTGTCGAATGCGTGTACTAGACAAGGATGAACAGCGCAAAATGACGTAGGCTCGTGTCAGTCACGTGTTCTAATTGCAAGACCTTGTTTTCTTGGGCCAAGGGTAAATCTATAGAATCGGGGTTGCCATGAATTTGCCGCGTTTTTTCATTGTCTACTTTCATTTTCCAAACTCTAAATGTGTTATTTAAGAGTAGTTTTTTAACTTTAGTCTTTTTCAATGTATGTCTGTTGGTGACTTGGCGGTTTATTAGTTACCCAGCTAACTCTGGTTGGCGATAGACACTATAGGCTGTTGGTTATTAGCGGCTATGACGGTGGACCCCGGCGGTATCTTCTGTGGCACCATGCCGTCTATAGGACGGTACTTCTTGAGTCGCGTCCACTGCCCGTTGTTGTAGTTCATTTGGAAGTGCATCTCCGACAGCATCGTGAGGTATGTGTCGTCCGATTGGAGAACGTTCTCGATGTTTTCGGATAGTTTTATCGTGACTATGTTGCCTAGGTTCGGGCAAGGGTTATCTGTGAAATGGAGATAATTTGTTATTAGTTAAATAATAATATAATAACAAGTACTTATTTCTTTCTCTCACAATTTTTTAGTTTACAAAGCAGGCGTAACATATTATGTCAGAAAATTTGTGGGAGACTATGCCTAAGATGGGTGTAGACCTGTGATTCAGGACATCAGGCCTCCCCTACGAACAGTTTTACATGTTAGGCGGTGTGTAAAAGTATTTCTGAAAGAATAGAATTCAAGCGCTATATGTAAGTAGGTAACTTTATAATATTTAAATTAAATAAAGCAAAAGGGAGAAATTAAATACCAATACCAATACGTACCAATGGCGTACCAGTGCGTACCAATGTGTTTTCAATTATCGAATTCATATGTACGTTTATTCGACGCTCTTACGGTGAAAAGCTAGTAATATCATACTAATATTACAATGAGGAAAGACTTGTATTTGTGTGTGTGTATTTGTGTGTGTATGTTTCTAATGAATAAACTCAAACTACTGAACCGATTTCAAAAATTCGTTCACCATTATAAAGCCATATTCACTCTGAGTAACATACATAGGCTACCTTTTACCGCGGGAAAGTGCCTCATTAACGCGGGCTTAAAGCTAGTTGTTGGTAAATGTGTGTGTTAGTTACCCCTGGAGCCGGCCATGAAGCCCAGTATGAGCGCCTTCTCGGGCCGCGTCACGCGGTTGGCGTTGCGGAACATATCTTGGGCTTCCAGCATTTGCTCGCGCTGAAAACAACACAACGTCACATCACTACATAGTATAAATAAATAAATAATAATAATAATAAATAAATATGAGGGACATCTCACACACGGCCACCTAACCCCAAACTAGGCAGAGCCTGTACTATGGGTGTCAGACAGCTGATACACATACATAATATATAAATATACAATATCCAGACACAGGGCAAACACAAGTCATCTCATCACACGAATGTTTGCCCTGGGCGGGATTCGAACCCGCGACCCTGTGCTTCGTAGGCAGGCGTACTACCAACTAGGCTATGGGGCCGTCTAAATAATAAAAAATAAAGTATAAAACAAAGTAGCTTTCTCTGTCCCTATGTCCCTATGTATGCTTAAATCTTTAAAACTACGCAACGGATTTTGATGCGGTTTCTTTTAATAGATAGAGTGGTTCAAGAGGAAGGTTTATATGTATAATACATGTTAAATATATACTTAAGGATAACCCACAATAACCATTTTCCCGTGCGGAGCCGCACGGGAAACACCCATTTTCTCTTTGATCGTGGAGAAAACCCGTGAAAATTTGTGCTAGTGTAATTACCAACCGCGAAAATCTAAGAATGTTCTAATAAAATTTATCAATTTTTAGGTCACAAATATACATTACATGTTAGTATTCCTTTAAATGTTCCACTATACAATATTGTTTTGACATCACCAGTGTTGGTGCCTGGTGAGGTTGGTTAGCCTGGATGAACAAGCAACATTAGTGTACGGTCACGCTCATAAGCCCAGTCATATCACGTACATCTATGCTTTAAATTAACTTTTTTTTCCAAAAGCTTTCGGGACATTTGATTTTGAAGTAAAATGTTGAGTCCCTTACACTGTATTCGTAACACACCAAAATAAGAGTAACAAGCCTTAAGGAAAAAAGTTATTTGAAAGTATAAACACTGCAGTAGGAACGGCGTGCCCTTGGAACAGACGTTGGAACTTGGAACATATGTTACGCGGTACCTGTAGTGAGAAAATATCAGTCGATATGTGGTGGAACAGGTATTTTGTGCCTCGCGGAACAGGACGGAACAGGGACATGTAAATACCTGTTCCTTTTACCTGTTTCGATAAATACGCCTCACTCCTAGGTATGACTGCACTTATGAACTTGTACTGCACTCACCGTGAGCGAGAGTCCCCGCCGGGGCAGCAGCGGTTGCGCGTGCTGAGCGGGCGTGGGGCTCACTGTGTTCACTGGGTTCACTGTGTTCACCGCATTCACTGTGTTCACTGTGTTCACGTTAGCCACCGCACCGCCTTGCGATTGTACACCTGAAATCATATCAATTATTTTTTGCTATTATTTATATTATCTGGACATAAGTATTATGATCATTTTTTACCTTTTGACATATGAGCTAATTTACCATTATGGTAATTATTTTTGACATACATATTTGGTTTTATTATTTCTTTGACATTAACAAACTTTAATATACTTAAGTTTTATTTTTATACATACTCGTATTGACGATAATACTACGGATTTCCTTTTTATACTATTGTAAAAACGTGTGCAATCTTGTAGTATGAGATAAATAAATAAAAATATATAATACATATCATGCTATTATTATAAAGAGGAAAGATTTGTATTTTTGTGTACTGAACCGGTTTCAAAAATTCTTTCACTAGTAAAAAGCTACGTTCACCCTGAGTAACATAGGCTACCTTTTACCGCGGGAAAATGCCACATTCTCACGGGAAAAATTGTTAACGCGGGCGGAGTCGTGGTGGAAAGCTAGTATACAATAATATGAATATTAGATCAGTAATTTAACAATATGACACATAACTTTATTGATGTGATATATTATTTTAGTTTACCCGGCTGCCGATGTTTTTCAAGTGTCTGACAAAAATGAGTAGAAATTAAATAGTAGCAACACTGTAGTGTCGTCTCATTTTCACGATTAATTAGTTGGAAAGGGACGACACTACGGTGTTGTTACTTTTTAATTTCTACTCTTTTTTGTCAGACTAAATGTAGAGTAAAAAAATCATCGTGGCAACCCCGAATAGTATCACTTGTATGGATTTACCTAATTTGATACTTGTTTTTTTGTTTGTTTTATCTATGTAACTGTGTTGCCAGTACAATGTTTTCAAATTTCATCGATTGTCTACTTTCAATAGCCAAACTCTATGAAACATGAATATTTTTTTAAAACAGGATGTCAATGTATGAAGTTAATTTGAACATTTTGAATATTTGTATGAGCAGTGTTATATGTTGTGTGTTATGTAGCAGTTACCTTGTTGTGGCGGGGTGAGGGCGAGCAGCTGCGGCGCGGGGGGCGCGGGGGGCGCGGCGCTGCGCACCACTGTACCGCCCACCTACACACACACACATACACATACACTATGGACGTTTGTTTGAGGCATATAGATGTAAAAATTCCGTACACTAAATTTTCGATCAATGTTGTCGCCTTCTAAAAAATTAAATCACGACGGCACCTATTTCACTGGCGACGAATACAAAAGACGAAAGGGACGCAGTAATGCGTTAGAATGAGATACAAATACACCGTGCTCACTCTTGCGCATAACTTCGTCCCTTTCGTCTTTTGTCGCTGTCGTCGCCATTGAAATACCTGCCTAAGTTTGATTTATAAAGTCACTAGAAAATCGATTTTTTGCTATCAAATTTTTCCCTAGCAATCGCTAAATCGGTAAGTCTAGGTGAGAAAAGAAAGTTAGGTAAGCAAACTTAGTGATTAAATTTTATTATTTGCAAGGTGGCAACACTGACCGAAAATTTGGTTAGCTACCGGTAGTCTATGAAATTTTTACATCAGCTATACTTTTTACACATTAAAAAAAAACTAGTCATAAGCACATAAAAAATCGGATTACACGCTTTATGTCAGATACGCAAAATGTCAGACACGCAAATTGTCAGGTTAGTGAAACTGTACGCGAAATGTCATATACGTAAATTTCACAAACGCAAAATGACAAATACGCAGAAAGTCAAAAACGCAGAATGTCAGAAACTCAGAATGTCAAGTACGCAAAATGTCATGAAATGAACGATAGGCAGGAAGAAATTAATAAAACATTTTCTGTTCACATTAATTATAATTTCATTTGAAAACACGATCAAATAGGTATAAATAATCATCAAAATTTTTAAAATCTATTACACAATTTTATCAAAAACAATGCAAAAATATTCCTGACTGGAGTTATTATTTAATAAGTGAAAATTGTCAAGTATATATCAGATAAATTCAACGTCGATATGCAAAAAGTGCATTGTTATGGATAAAATTATTTGATGCTTTGTTTGTGACTAAAGTTGTTTGCGTCTACGTTTAGAACATGAATGAGCTAATAATATATCCGCTATGCTATTCTTATAAAAATAATATAGTAGGATCTCTGCCTATGGCACTTTACGTATCTGACGGCCTCGTAGCGTAGCCTAATAAGTTGGTAGGTAGTACGCCTGCCTTCAAAGCACACAGTCGCAGGTTCGAATCCCGCCCAGGGCAAACATTCGTGTGATGGTCACTTGTGTTTGCCTTGTGTCTGGATGTTGTATATTTATTTATATATGTATGTATATCAGCTGTCTGACACCCATAGATGTCCCTACATATTATTATTATTAATTTAACCCTAAAAGGTTAAGCTACCAAAGAAAGGAAACAAAAATAAAAATGACGTAAATAGTAGACTTACAATTTAGCCCCATTATCAACACCTAACATCAACACCTATGCATAAAGTATTACTATCTATTATTATTATTGTAATCAACTGTGGGCTACTATTCTAGTGAATTTCCGGCCTATACAATAAAAACAATCAAATCTTTCGTAAACGTATAGATGACTTTTTGCGTATCTGACATTCTGAGTATGACATTCTGCGTATTTGACTTTTTGAGTATGTGACATTATGCGTTTCTGACATTTTGCGTGTCTGACTTTTTGCGAATCTGACTTTTTGAGTTTCTGGCATTTTGCGAATTCTGACAATCTGCGTGTCTGACATTTTGCGTATCTGACATAAAGCGTGTAATTCAAAAAATCGCGTATAACTTGACTGTATGTTATACTAGCTCCTAATTTCGCGACTTTACGTAATGCACACGCGCGCTATTTTCGTATGTTTATTAAATAAAGGAGAAAATCGCGACGCGTGTGTTTAGCTTGTACTGCATTAGGACCTTCCTAACCCATTTGTATCGATAGCTGAAAATCTCCCCGGGTTATAAACAGCCATGGCCTATCTGGAAATCCCTCAACAGACTCCGGACCCAGATGGGTCGGACTAGGGATAACTTATACCGATGGGGTTTCATAGGGGACTCTAACTTGGAGTGTAGGTGTGGTATGGTTCCCCAGTGCATGGACCATCTCATTAGCTGCCCATCTTGTCCTGTCGCCTGCCCGCGAGAGGACTTGATGAAGGCTACTGACGACGCTATTCGTGTGGCTGGTTTCTGGGCCGAGACTGTCTGAGTTTGCTGTCGACTCGAAAAGAAGAAGACTGCATTAGACAGTACGAAACACTTCACTCACCTTGTTGATGTTTTGTAATAACACAGCCTTGCCACCCGGCTGGAGGATAACTGCTGATGTGTTTAGAAGATTCTGGAAAAAAATGAACAAGTTAATGTGTTTTTCTGTCAATATAAAGTATTTTCAGAGTAAGCTTACGTAGAAAATTAAAGATCTATTATTTCCAGAACTGTGTGATTATTGAGTGCTTTTTGTCCTGCGATTACAATTTAAATAAATTAATATTAGGTTAAAGTAATATTAGGTTTGTGTGTGTGTGTGTGTGTGTGTGTGTGTTACCTGTGCGAGCAGCACCGGCTTCCCCCCCACCCCGGCCACGTTGCCGACCCCGGCGATCACCAGCTGTGTGTGTGTGTGTGTGTGTGTGTGTGTTACCTGTGCGAGCAGCACCGGCTTCCCCCCCACCCCGGCCACGTTGCCGACCCCGGCGATCACCAGCTGTGTGTGTGTGTGTGTGTGTGTGTGTGTGTGTGTGTGTGTGTGTGTTACCTGTGCGAGCAGCACCGGCTTCCCCCCCACCCCGGCCACGTTGCCGACCCCGGCGATCACCAGCTGTGTGTGTGTGTGTGTGTGTGTGTGTGTGTGTGTGTGTGTGTTACCTGTGCGAGCAGCACCGGCTTCCCCCCCACCCCGGCCACGTTGCCGACCCCGGCGATCACCAGCTGTGTGTGTGTGTGTGTGTGTGTGTGTGTGTTACCTGTGCGAGCAGCACCGGCTTCCCCCCCACCCCGGCCACGTTGCCGACCCCGGCGATCACCAGCTGTGTGTGTGTGTGTGTGTGTGTGTGTTACCTGTGCGAGCAGCACCGGCTTCCCCCCCACCCCGGCCACGTTGCCGACCCCGGCGATCACCAGCTGTGTGTGTGTGTGTGTGTGTTACCTGTGCGAGCAGCACCGGCTTCCCCCCCACCCCGGCCACGTTGCCGACCCCGGCGATCACCAGCTGTGTGTGTGTGTGTGTTACCTGTGCGAGCAGCACCGGCTTCCCCCCCACCCCGGCCACGTTGCCGACCCCGGCGATCACCAGCTGTGTGTGTGTGTGTGTGTGTGTGTGTGTGTGTGTGTGTGTTACCTGTGCGAGCAGCACCGGCTTCCCCCCCACCCCGGCCACGTTGCCGACCCCGGCGATCACCAGCTGTGTGTGTGTGTGTGTGTGTGTGTGTGTTACCTGTGCGAGCAGCACCGGCTTCCCCCCCACCCCGGCCACGTTGCCGACCCCGGCGATCACCAGCTGTGTGTGTGTGTGTGTTACCTGTGCGAGCAGCACCGGCTTCCCCCCCACCCCGGCCACGTTGCCGACCCCGGCGATCACCAGCTGTGTGTGTGTGTGTGTGTGTGTGTGTGTGTGTGTTACCTGTGCGAGCAGCACCGGCTTCCCCCCCACCCCGGCCACGTTGCCGACCCCGGCGATCACCAGCTGTGTGTGTGTGTGTGTGTGTGTGTGTGTGTGTTACCTGTGCGAGCAGCACCGGCTTCCCCCCCACCCCGGCCACGTTGCCGACCCCGGCGATCACCAGCTGTGTGTGTGTGTGTGTGTGTGTGTGTGTGTGTGTTACCTGTGCGAGCAGCACCGGCTTCCCCCCCACCCCGGCCACGTTGCCGACCCCGGCGATCACCAGCTGTGTGTGTGTGTGTGTGTGTGTGTGTGTGTGTGTGTGTGTGTTACCTGTGCGAGCAGCACCGGCTTCCCCCCCACCCCGGCCACGTTGCCGACCCCGGCGATCACCAGTTTGCCCTGTTGGTTCAGCACTATCGGCTTGGCGCCCGTACCCTGCAACACACACATCATCATCATTAACAGCTTTATATGTTCCCAACGAGGGGCTCGAGCCTACCCTGAAATCAAGGTCAGGCCTCCGTCACTCGCAGTACTTGCGCGCTATAACTACCTACCGCCCGGCCGAGCGGTCTCGGGCCGACCCAGGACCAATTCCCCATTGTCTAAACGTGTGACGTAGAGTGGCGCAATACAAGAGAGAGAGAGAGATGCAGCAACTACTTCTGCACGCCTAGCGCCGTGCGATCTGAATTGCACTTTATTATAACGCAGCTAGGGTTGCAATTTATATGAATTATGTCGCCTAGTGCAGCTTCTGTAGGGACTACTATTTCGTATTCTGTGTCAGGGTAAATAATAATAATAATAATAATAATAATAATAATAATAAAGTATTTATTTCCCCAACAATATACTTGAAAAATAGACCGTCACAGGTCGGTCACTCCATACAGCAAACGCGTTTTGACAACCTACTGCTTTTTAATAACAACTGAATATCAATTACAAGTCAAACACTGACACGCTATATAAAACACCCCAGAACACCCCTGTCAGAGTCCCGCGGCGCCTGCGGGGTGCGGGGCGTGGGGCGCTATATCGGGCGGGGAACTCATTTTAGCGCGGGGGGGTGAGTGTTCTTTCTGTACGGGGTTAGTACTATTATTTTCTTCTGTGCCTTAGTCGACCACGCTGGCCCAGTTCGGGTTGATCAACTTCACATACAATCCTTGAATTAATTCGCAGGTGTGTGCAAGTTTCCTCACGATGTTTTCCTTCACCGTAAAGCGTCGAATAAACGTACATATGAATTCGAAAATCGACAACGACACGACAATTAATAAATATTGTAAACATAAATATTTTAAAAATAACAGGTACAATTGGGAATATTCACGAAAAATTTAATATCTCAATTCATCATCACTACATAGTATAAAACAAAGTCGCTTTCGCTGTCTCTATGTCCCTCCCTTTGTACGCTTAAATCTTTAAAACTACGCAACGGATTTCGATGCGGTTTTTTTTTACTAGATAGAGTGATTCAAGAGGATGGTTTATATGTATAATACATGCATAATATACTTAAGAATAACCCACAATAACCATTTTCCCGTGCGGAGCCGGGGCGGGTTGCTAGTACGAGTATATAATGACCTGTTGCACGAGTATGGGGTGGGGGTGAGGCGCGGGCGCGGGGGGGGCGCGCTCCTCGGCGGGCGGTGGGGGGGACGGCGCCAAGGGAGGCTCCGCAGCCACCACTGCAATACAAACAACTTATAAACACTCATGAACTCCTGCTACTTGCATATTCATATTGTAACTGTGTGTATATGTTACGTACACCTAAAAGCAAAAGTGCGGCTAAAATGAAATGAAATCATTTATTTTTTACTTTTGGACACTTTTGATCACTTAGTTAAGTCAAATAATGTTACATTTAGTGGCGAGTTCAGCAAAGCAAAATATGCGGTCTTTTGTGGAGAAGAGCTCGCCGAATAAACTCCACAAGCGTCGCATCTTTTTAAAATTATACATATTTTTTTATATGTAATGTTATAGGTAAAATATATCTTAATAAATTAAATTATATTAATAGCCAACTCAAGCAACCTTATTCCCATGAAGATCTGTCTTCTAAATAATCAAATATCTAAAACTAGGTTTAGCCGGCTAAAACTAAGTGTAGCTTGTGATGGTTGGATAAAACTGGCAATAACCATCGTTTTCGGCTACACCTATTAGCCGTTATCATATCGACTAAATCAGTGTTGCCCTTTCGGGTTAATTTCTACTGAGCCTGGGCCCTTTGCATACTGCACCACACACGGGTCAGTTATGAATTTATTGCTGAAATTATTGATTGTTTTTTACTATTTAGATTTT